>BQKN01062481.1:108046-143633 GCA_022839385.1 Asparagus kiusianus
ATATATATATACACATAGAAACCATGATTAAAGTGTGTATATATACAACTCTCTCTATATATATAAAGAAACCAATAAAATGTGTGTGTATATATGATTGAGCTTAAAGTACTTAACACACATAATATAAACTCCTAAACTAGATTACCCAAGCTATAGGTCTTCAATAAGCTCGACTTGGTACACTTGCGGATGAAGCTTGAACTTGAATCTTTAACTTGAATTACGTAGCTTCATTCCACGATTCTGCCAACCTTCATTGGATATGATCGTGAATGTTTGATTCCATCTATCCTCCAACATATTGTTTGTCTATAGTAAATAGAAAACCACAAACACTAGACAAAACAATATTAGTGATAAATTGTTTGTTAAACATCATCAAAATAAAGAGGCCAACACGCCTCTCTCCCCTCATGTGCCCCCTAAATAAATGATTTTCCCTCCTTTTATAGGCTAAAAGAAAGAGTTAATGGCCCCTTAATTGTGAATTAAGTAGCCATTAAAGTGGGATATAATGGGATAGGTTATTTTCTAAAAATAGCTTATTAAATGGCTATCTAGTGAGCTTAATGGGCTTGGTGAAGTTCACTGAAGATGTAGGCAGATGTCGCTGAAGTCATGAGTGAGGATCATGGGCAAGTCTTCTTCAAAAGTGGATGACTTGGACCACTTGAATTAACGTGGTAGAGTTTATCAGCTAGCAAACGTCACCAATGAGTTTGAATTTAACCTGATGATGTCTTTTGACTCGAACTGGAGAGAAGGGATGACTTGGCCTAGCGAGAAGGGATGACTAGGCCTGACAAGAAGGGACACCTCCTAGTGAGAAGGGATGACTTGGCTTAGAGAGAAAGGATGACTCCTTATCAGAAGGGGGAGAAGTATCACATGTTTAGTCGGCCTCAAAAGTTATTAACCTGACTGGAGAGAAGGTATGCCGCCTGGCGAGAAGGGGCGACTTGGCCTGGTGAGAAGGAACGAGATGGCCAGGCGAGAAATGTTTTAGGAGTTGACTCGCTTCTGATTTGGTCTAGTCGAGTTGATATGGGCTATTCGGTGAGGTTCACTTCAATCATCAGACCTTTACTGCAGCCTATTGTGGGCTTGACTTTGGGCCCATTTGAAGTATTTAGCTCATGCACGTTCAGTTCTTGAATCCAAGCTTATCATTAACCTAAATGAAAAAATATTTTGACCATCTATAAGGCCCCTAAAGTTTTCAAGATCCTGCATTTTGATTTATATTTAGTATGGAAATACTTTGGGTAAATAGTCAAAAGTGTGCTGTTAAACATGGCTTAAATTGTCTTGTGAAACTTGTCTTTATTTGCCTATTTGGTTGCCAGAGGTACACTGTTGAATGTAGCTTTCTTGATTGTAAATACTTGTATTGAAGATTCAATGATGCTTGTATTCGTCCAGATTCATGCTTGGAATGAAGTCCGTCTTTTCTATTATTGAGGCATGGACATTCAGTGAATTTTGATTGACTCTGGGCATGAGTGAAGCTCGCTTGAGCGTGTCCGAATGTTTGCATAGCTATTGGAGCATAGTTGAATCTTGGCGTAACTGCCAGAGCATAGCTGGATCTTGGCGTAACTACCGGAGCATAGCCGAATGTTGGCGTAACTGTTGGAGTGTAGTCGGATGTTGGCGTAACTACTGGAGTGTAGCCGAATGTTTAACCATAGTTTATACTTGTATGTAGCTGGAGTATTCCATCATCTCGACCAAGCTTAGGAGATTCATGGCGTCCACAATTTAGGCTCTCATGTAGTTATAGCATAGGAAACAGTTTATACTCATGTATCTATTGGAGTCTACACTGTTTAAACTCTTAATGCATTGGATCATACAATTTACACTCATATATTCATTGGAATGTAAGGAGCTATTTAAACTTGCATACCAGATGGAGGTTAGGAAGCAGCTTAACCTCATAATCTCATTGGAGGTTAGGAAGAAATTTAACCTCATAATCCTATTGGAGGTAAGAAAATAGTTTAATCTCATAATCTCATTGGGGGTTACAAGAGATCGACAGAGATCTAATGTTAACATATCGACTCGAAAGGGGACTGACGGAGATGTAAGTCCAAGGGTACATACTGTTCAGGGGTGTAGTGTTAACATAACAATAGGGGAAGTAGACAGAGGTGTAATGTTAACCGATTGACCGAATCAAACTGTTAGAGGTGTAATGTTAAAATATCAGGTTTACAAAGTTAGTACTGTTCTGAGGTGTAGTGTTAACATAACAGTACCAAGGAATTTTGATAGAGGTGTAATGTTAACGTGCCAAAGGGAGTGATCGGCAGAGGTGAAATGTTAACCAATCGGTTCGAAAGAGTCTAAATGATGACTACCATTTGGAATTGTTAACTTATCGGTAGGAAATTGATGGAAGTATAATTTTAACTAATTAATTTTTGATAAGAGTGAATTGATAGAGGTGTAGTGTTAACCAGTCAAATTTGCTAAGATAGGTCGATAGAGGTGTAATATTAACTTGTCTATAAAATAGTCTAACAACGGTGCAATGTTAATATGTCAAAACATGGGAAACTATTCAGTGGTGTAATGTTAACATGACGGTTTGATCGAATTGACACTATTCAGAGGTGTAATGTTAACATGATGGTGATAATGTATTTAGAGTCAAGTAGAGATGTGATGCTAACTTGATAACTCATTGGGGATTTTGATTGGACTTTGGATCACAAAGATCAACATCTCTGATTAGAGGTAAAACTTAAATGTGACCAGGATTTTTTTGTGGGGAGATGATATTAGCCAGAATCACGTGTAGTACTTCTTGAGAAACCTCCCGTTGATTGGCATCATGAGCCTATTGTCATTTTGATAAATTAGACGATATACCCTATTTGAGTAGACTATCTTTGTTATGGTGTTTCTATTTTTCACCTGAGTACTGTTGGACCCTAGAGGGGGGGTGATTAGGGTCACAAGGCTATAATTATGCAATAAAATTAAGACAAGCAGAACACAATAACCAAATGCAATCAAAATAGAGGAGATGGGGTTAGGAATCATTATCCTGTGACGCGCGATGTGTTAACGAGGTTCGGTCCGCTGACCTACGTCCCCGCTCCCCACTCTCGAGGAGAAATCCACTACACAACCCGGTTTGAAAGCCGGAATTTCTTCTACATAGCGATCCCCTCACGATCTCACACTACGCAGTTGATCTCACTAGATCACACTCCCACACAGTTGATCTACACTAGATCACACTCTCAAAACAGTAGAAATGGTGTAAGAATCCTCTCTTTACAATGTCCCTATGGCAAAGAGAAGATAACACTGAAGCTGGGATGTGAAACACAAAAACTCAGAAGAACTGGTTTGAAAATGAAGCTCTGTAAGAAAAACGTTCTCTTAAGGGTTTTTGAAAGAACTGGGACATAGAGGAAGAAGAAGAAGATAGGTTTAAATAGAAAATCACAGCTGTTTGAAACCCATAACCAATCCCCTAAAACCTGGAAACAGAACAATGCTGAGATCGTGTGAAATCGGCGCTGAGATCTGTACCGTATGACTGTTTAAAATATACGACGGTCGACCGTAACTTTTTCACGGTCGACCGCGAGGCAACTCAAAAACGAACCAAAAGTCTAGAGACTTTTGCGGTCGACCATAGCGGTCGACCGTGGGAAATTTTTTGCTACGGTCGACCGCGGCGGTCGACCGTGAAAGTTTTTGTCGCCTATGAACAAGTGAGCTCAGGCGCGGTCGACCGTGGTGGTCGACCGCAAACTGATACACTCAAAAATTGATATTTTAACTCACTTAAAATATTTATAAAATATTCATTTGACCTCTGAAAAATGTGAAACTTTGTAAAATATTTTTAATACTACAAACAAATTGTTTGGAAAAGAAATTTTGCAAATATGTCCTCATACTTGTGAAAAATAGTATTTTGTGAAATACGTTCAAAACTATAAGTATGAAAACATGTGTGTTGATATCCCAATAGCTTCAAATAAAATCTAAACTATTTGCCTACATTTTAACACTAGACAGAAAAATAAAACCTAGCTAATATCCTCACGAGAATACAATTCTTGAGTCTTGATATAGCTTGAGTTTGGATGAAGCTTCTAATTAAATTTGGTGCTCTTGGAATAACGTTGCTTCATCACTATGCCTCCTCCTCCTTTGGATATCTTCGTTGTATCGCATATTCCATCAAATCCTCCATTTGTGGCACTAACATGCTAGATATATAAATTCACTACATATGCACTCAATAAGCAATTAGTACCGATAATGGTGGTTGTAAAACATCATCAAAACATAAGGGCTAACAATCTCCCCCTTTTTGATGATGACAACCAACCATTATATAAGAGCAAAAATAAACAATAGCTTATAGATAGGTGCTCCCTCTATCTATGAGCTCCCCCTAAGTATGTGCAACAAATGAGGAGATTTCTCTCCCCCTTTGTCACCATCAAAAATGGGGTAAAGATAAATGCAGGCAAAGTGCAATTAAACACTCAAACAAATAGAACTTTCACATATTGCACAAGCCCAAGCCATTTCTTATGCGACAAAAATCATCCTCACCAAGAGGCTTAGTAAATATATCCGCTAATTGAGATTTTGTATCAACAAACACTAGGGATACATCTTGTCTCTCTACATGATCACGTAAGAAATGATGGCGCACATCAATATGCTTGGTTCTAGAATGCAAAACCGAATTTTTGAAAATATTTATAGCACTAGTGTTATCACAAAAGATTTTTATATTTTGAAAATTCAAATCATAGTCAACCAAGCTTTGTTTCATCCATAAAACTTGGGCACAACATAAACCGGTGGCAATGTATTCTGCTTCCGTAGTGGACAATGTAACACAATTTTATTTCTTGGAAGCCCAAGAAACAAGTGAATTTCCTAAGAATTGGCAAGTTCCACTCGTACTCTTGCGATCTACCTTACATCCGGCAAAGTCGGCATCACAAAAACCATATAAATCAAAAGAGGTGCTCTTTGGATAAAATACACCAAGATTAAAAGTTCCATTAATATACTTAATGATCCTTTTAACCGTAATTAAGTGAGATGCTTTAGGAGAAGCTTGAAAACGTGCACATGCACACACACTAAACATGATATCGGGTCTACTAGCGGTGAGATAAAGAAAACTACCTATCATACCTCGGTATAGTTTTTGGTCCACGTCCTCACCACTTTCATCCGCATCAAGCTTCACGCTTGTACTCATGGGAGTAGGCGCATGCTTAGAATTCTTCAAATTGAATTTCTTCACTAATTCCTTAGCATACTTGCTTTGAGAAATGAATATCCTATCCTTAGTTTGCTTGACTTGGAACCCGAGAAAGAATGTAAGCTCTCCCATCATACTCATCTCAAAATGATCCTGCATAACCTTAGAAAATTCCTTGCACAAAAATTCATTAGTAGCACCGAAAATAATATCATCAACATATATTTGAACTAAAATGAAATCATTTTTCCTTTTTCTCACAAAAAGAGTGTTATCAATTGTTCCTTTTGAAAAACCATTTTCAATAAGAAAACTAGAGAGGCGAGCATACCAAGCTCTAGGAGCTTGTTTCAACCAATATAAAGCTTTTTGAACCCGGTAAACATGATTAGGAAAAGCATGATCTATAAAACCGGGGGGTTGCTCAACATATACTTCATCTTCTATAAAACCATTTAAAAAGGCACTTTTAACATCCATTTGAAACAATTTAAAATCTTTAAAGCTAGCAAATGCTAAAAACATCCTAATAGATTCTAACCTTGCAACCGGTGCAAAGGTTTCGTCATAGTCTATGCCCTCCTCTTGATTGTATCCTTGGGCAACCAAACGAGCTTTATTTCTAGTAACAATACCATGTTCATCAAGTTTGTTTCTAAAAACCCATTTTGTACCAATAACACTAGCATTGTTAGGTCTAGGAACTAGTTTCCAAACCTCATTTCCTTTAAAATTATTTAGTTCATCATGCATAACCAAAACCCAACATTCATCATTTAAAGCATCATTAATCTTTTTAGGCTCTAGTTGAGATAAGAAAGTAACATTACCACACTCACTCAAAGCTTTTGAGCGAGTAACAACTCCTTGTGAAGGGCTCCCAATTATTTGTTCCTTTGGATGGATTGATGTGAATTTCCATACTTTAGGAAGTTTAACTTGTTCATGAGCATTGGAGCTATCCATATCCTTTTGAGCTTCTATAGAGGGTGTATTATTGATTTGTAAAAGGTCCAATCCTTCCTCAACATCATCATCATCATCTTTCCTAGGTAAAATAACTTGAGAACCAACATTAGTCACATCAAAAGTAACGTTTATAGATTCTTCAACAACGAGAGTTCGTTTGTTGAAGACCCTATAAGCCTTACTTCGAGGTGCATAACCTAAGAAAGTACCAACATCAATTTTGGAATCAAATTTGTCATGATGATCTTTTGTATTTAAAATGAAACATTTACAACCAAATATACGAAAATAACCAATAAAAGGAGTTTTTCCATAAAATAGTTCATAAGGAGTTTTCTTAAGCTTTGGTCTAATTAAAACACGATTTAAGACATGACAAGCCGTATTGACGGCTTCCGCCCAAAAATATTTTGGTAAATCAAATGAATTTAGCATAGTACGTGCCATCTCTTGTATGGTGCGCTTTTTCTGTTAAACAACACCATTTTGTTGTGGTGTTCTAGGAGCGGAAAACATGTGAGTTATACCATGATGAGCACAAAATTCATAGAAAAAATCATTTTGAAATTCACCACCATGATCACTTCTTTTTTTAACAACTTTCAAATCTTTTTTATTTTCAATTCTTTTGACATGATTAGAAAACTCTTCAAAACAATCACTTTTGTTTGCAAGAAATACTATCCATGTAAACCGAGAAAAATCATAAATAATCATAAATAATCATAAATACATAGTGTTTTCCTCCAAGAGAGGTAACACACATAGGACCAAATAAATCAAGATGAAGTAATTGCAAAGGTTTAGAAGTCGATACCTCATTGATGGATTTGAAAGAAGATTTTGTTTGTTTATCTTTGGCACAATCTTCACATATGGTATCTTTGATGAAGTGCAAGTTAGGTAAACCTTTTACAAGATACCTCTTGGACAATTTTGATATTAATTTCATGTTTGCATGTCCAAGCCTCTTATGCCAAATCCAAGGGTTTTCATCAATTGCCGCAAGGCACTTCACATCTTGGTTCACTAATTCATTCATCTCAAAAATGTACACATTAGATTTTCAATTTGTAACAAAAACAATTTTTCCATTCATACTAATAATGCATTTTTCCGGTTTAAAGAAAATATCAAAACCTATGTCACTCAATTGGCTAATGCTAAGAAGATTATGATTCAAACCATTTACCAAATAAACATCTTCTATAACAGGTGAGGGTTTCTTACCAATAGAGCCAATACCAACGATTTTACCTTTCTCACCATCACCAAAGGAGACGCTACCTCCTTCAATCATTGATAGGGTTGCAAATAATCTTTGTTTCCCGTCATATGGTGAGAACAATCACTATCAAGGTACCACATCTCTCTACGTCATTGCCGTGATGTTCCCTACAAGAGAGGAAGGTGTAGTAACTTTAGGTACCCAAAACTTGGGTCCTTGGTGGTTAGTCAACTTGGTACCTTTGGGTACCCATGTCAATTCATAAAATTCAAAGTTATCTTTAATTCTACAATAAGTAGAAATATGACCATGTTTCATGCAATATGTGCACACAAATTTTTTTTTGTATGTATGAGCACGAGAACCATGAAACCAATTTCTACCATGGTGATGATGATTAGCATAAACATGAGTGGGTCTAATCCTACCACTCTCAATTTTTAGTCTTTTAATTTTGGATCTTAATTGCTTATTCTTGAAATCGAGATCTCCTAGTAATTCATCTTTTAGAGCAAGAGAGGTTTCTAGTTGTTCAAGTTTCACATCACAAGAAGCATGCAACTTTTTAAAAGAAGAAAATTCCTTTGACATTCTTTTAAATTCAATGTTCAATTCTTCTAGAGCCGTAGCTAGATCACATTGCATGTAAAATAATTCACTCTTGGTGTCGGATATTACCTCATGTTCAAGAGCCATGAAGCAAACGTTAGGATCATGAAGAGCAAGTTTAGCTCCTTCTTCATTACTATCCGAATCACTTGGTTCAGATTCCTCCCATTCCGGCATACATGGTCTTCTTCTTCTTGTATTTCATATACTTCTCCTTGAGCCTTGGGCAATCCTTAGCGATATGGCCCGGTTTATTGCATTCAAAATATTTTTCTACACGTGAAGAAAATTTGTTGTTAGATCGGGGGTTAAATTTTTTATTCATTTTTATGAATCTAGAAATTTTTCTAGAGAGATGAGCCACTTCTCTAGAAAAATCAACTTCACTATCCGATGATGAAGAGGAGTTATCACTAGCCCCTTTGAGAGCTATGGTCTTTAATTTTGGTGATGGCTCCTCAACTTCCCGTGAGGGCACTTCCTCCTCCTCCTTTCCCTTGAGCTTTTTCTCATGGACCTTGAGCTTGCCGATGAGGCCATCAAGAGGTAGAGTGGTTAGGTCATGAGCTTCTTCTATTGCCGTCGCCTTGGGTTCCCACATCGGAGTCAATGAACGGAGAATCTTGTAGTTCTTTCTTGAATAGTCAATTTCTTGTCAAGACCATGCAATTCATTGATAATGTTAGTGAAGCGGGAAAACATAGCATCAATTAATTCATTTGGAAGCATTTGAAATAACTCATATTCATGCATAAGCCCGCTAATCTTGGATTCCTTAACTTGGGGGTTCCTTCGTGTGTGATACATAATTTCACCCATATTTCGTATGTGGTAGCACACGTTTAAACTCTATTGTATTCATTTAGGGAAAGACCACAAATTAAGGCGTTCATAACCTTAGCATTGAGATTAGCTTGGTGCCTTTCTCCATCGGTCATAGTCCCGACTTTGGGCTTTTCTACATATTTTTTCACTATGAGTTCTAGGATGTCAAGGTCAATGCAACGAAGGTAAATCCTCATCGTAGCCTTCCAATAAACAAAATTACTACCAGTGAAAAGAGGTGGTCTAGTGGTGGACTGTCCTTCTAGCATATGTACATTCAATGAAGCCTCCATAGGATCTTTTCTCTAAGGTGATTAAACCAAAAACTAATATAGAGACCAAGCTCTGATACCAATTGTTGGACCCTAGAGGGGGGTGATTAGGGTCACAAGGCTATAATTATGCAATAAAAGTAAGACAATCAAAACACAATATCCAAATGCAATCAAAATAGAGGAGATAGGGTTAGGAATCATTATCCTGTGACGTGCGATGTGTTAATGAGGTTCGGTCCGCTGACCTACGTCCTCGCTCCCTACTCTCGAGGAGAAATCCACTACACAACCCGGTTTGGAAGCCGAAACTTTTTCTGCACAGCGATCCCCTCACGATCTCACACTACGCAGTTGATCTCACTAGATCACACTCCCACACAATTGATCTACACTAGATCACACTCTCAAAATAGTAGAAATAGTGTAAGAATCCTCTCTTTACAATGTCCCTATGGCAAAGAGAAGATAACACTGAAGCTGGGATGTGAAACACAAAAACTCAGAAGAACTGGTTTGAAAATGAAGCTCGGTAAGAAAAACGTTCTCTTAAGGGTTTTTGAAAGAACTGGGACATTGAGGAAAAAGAAGAAGATAGGTTTAAATAGAAAATCACAGCTGTTTGAAACCCATAACCAATCCCCCAAAACCTAGAAACAGAACAGTGCTGAGATCGTGTGAAATCGGCGTTGAGATCTGTACTGTATGACCGTTTAAAATATACGGCGGTCGACCGTGACTTTTTCGTGGTCGACCGCGAGGCAACTCTGAAACGAACCAAAAGTCCAAAGACTTTCGCGGTTGACCGTGGCGGTCGACCGTGGGAAATTTTTTGCTCACGGTCGACCGCGACGGTCGACCGTGAAAGTTTCTATCGCTTATGAACAAGTGAGCTCAGGCGCGGTCGATCGTGGCAGTCGACCGCAAACTGATACAATCAAAAATTGATATTTTGACTTACTTAAAATATTTGTAAAATATTCATTTGACCTCTGAAAAATATGAAACTTTGTAAAATATTTTTAATACAACAAACAAATTGTTTGGAAAAGAAATTTTGCAAATAGGTCCTCATACTTATGAAAAATAGTATTTTGTGAAATACGTTCAAAACTATAAGTTTGAAAACGTGTGTGTTGATATCCCAATAGCTTCAGATAAAATCTAAACTATTTACCTACATTTTAGCACTAGAGAGAAAAATAAAACCTAGCTAATATCCTCACGAGAATACGATTCTTGAGTCTTGATATTGCTTGAGTTTGGATGAAGCTTCTAATTGAATTTGGTGTTCTTGGAATAACGTTGCTTCATCACTATGCCTCCTCCTCCTTTGGATATCATCGTTGTAGCGCATATTTCATCCAATCCTCCATTTGTGGCACTAACATGCTTGATATATGAATTCACTACTTATGCACTCAATAAGTAATTAGTACCGATAATGGTGGTTGTAAAACATCTTCAAAACATAAGGGCTAACAAGTATAACTCAATACCAAGTAGCTAACAAGTGTACTTCTACACGCTATGCCCTAATCAACTTAGTGGCTAGGGACGAATAGGGATGACAACTCATCCGACTCAATAAGATGACACATCTCAATGTCGACACGAAAGGCAGTGCTTGTCGTCCCCTTTCATTAAAGATGACTCACCATGAGCCCACTCGACCCATTGCCAGATGTCTTGTGAAATCAAGTCGAAAGACGTTACTTCTAGGTGAAGCTAAAGGGCTAATTTTTGTTTTGAGCTTATCCTCACAGAGAACGTGTCGAGATCACATTAAATGACTATCAGGCGCGTTATGCTTCTAAAATCGATAGTTTACATGACTCATTGGACCACGTGGGCACCAGCACACCACTAGGCACTTCTCATTTAATGCCGAGGCAACCTTCCCTCCACTCTCTGGCCGACACCTGTAAAGAAAGTGCTGACATGATAGCCAACCCATACTTCATCATCGCCTGTCTGCTCTTGGCCGAAGTGACCAATTTTCCCTTACCACTTTAGTATAAATATAGGTATTATTTCTACGGAAGGCGCATCCAATCTTTATCTAGGATTTTGACCTAAATTCTAAGAATAAACAAATCATACTGCACATGCACAAGAATTACCATAACTTTTATATACCCCACTCGAGTTCATCAGCTAACTTGATCGTCGTAGGTATTACAGGGGAACCAAACTCTGCTCTCTCACGAGTTTCTACACTTGCATATTTTTTAGATAGCCAACTCAAGAACCTAATATAATGTCAGGGAAGAAAGCGGCCCCTTCTTCAATCCTCAGCAAACTCATCCAAACATGAACATAATTGACTATGTGATCACTAGAACATCAAAAGTTTGGTGCCTACCGTGGGACCTTCTTTTCTTTTTTGAGAAAACATGTCAGGTTCTGAGCACAGGTCAAATCTATTCTGCCCTATAGGACCACTTCAGAGATATGTTACTCGAGCCCAGCTTGAGGAAACAGCTCAGAAGCTTTCTTATTCTCTCAAAGAACAATCCACTCCTCAGTCGACTCCCGTAGCCGCAACAAGCCACTTCTCTCCCACCACCTTTTGGAGACCGACGGTCAGAGGCTCACACTCCTTTCGAAGTGCAACGAGTGGTCTCACCTCAGACTCATACTACTGCCAAGTAGCTGGAGAACTACGTTGAGCACACGAAACCACCACCTCATCGACCGACTCATCCTGGTGAGCCCCGACGACAGCGTCACCATTATAAGGAGGCCTCTGGTGAGAGTCTTGATCCAATCCATCTTAAGGGGTGCACCAAGGGATTGGTCTCCAAGGCTCCCTATCCTTATGCCTCTCTAGCTCCTTTAGTTATCATAGGAGCCTCGGGATACGATCGGGTGTACAGACCAATCACCAATGCCATCGGGGGTATAACCCCTCTCTGATGACATCATGAATGCCCCGTGTGAGAGGTTCAAAATGCCTCACGTGGAGAAGTACAAAGGCGAGAGAGACCCTTCAGAGCATGTTTAGAATTACTATGACATAATGATCATGCTCCAAGCTTCGGAAAGTAGTTATCTATCGGTGCCTCCCATCACTCTTTCAGGGAGTGCCAAGCTCTGGTGGAATGCTCTTGAGAAGAAGTCCATCAGCAGCTTCCAACAGCTCAGTCAGAAGTTTATCCACCACTTCCTAGCTGACACCAAGCAGAAGCTCCCCCCTCATGTATTATTAATCGATATAAGGCAGGGGCCAGAAGAGAGACTTCGAGCCTACTTTAAGAGGTTTTAGGCAAAGAGGTTGAAGGTCAATGATCCAGGGAGTGCAGTTGCTATGTCTGCACTCGTGGTCGGTCTGCAGAGCAATGAGTTGGTTCATATGCTTGCCAAGAAGCCAGTCGCCAACTATGAGTAGTTGATAGCCACAGCCTATTGATATATAGACATGGAGGATGCTCGAGCTTATAAGGCGTCAGCCATGGTTGCAAAGACTTCCACATCCAGTACTTCTGCCACACCATTAGCACCGGACATCCCGTCGACTCTTGCAATAATACTGGTGGTGGCGCTAACGCCCGAGCTGGCCAAAGGCCTCCCTGTAAGACAAGAGTGGCCAAGAGATCCTCCAAGAGCTGACTCCCATCCCAGTCAGTCCAACAGAAGGGGCTGACAGAAGGATCCGGCGTCGAAGTCAGCTCTCACGATCTTTGACACCTCTCTCATTAATTCTCTCACCATAGTTCAAAAGGAAGGACACCTCAAGGGGACTGCCCCTCAGATGAGGTTGAATCCGAAGAACCGAGACATCAGGCTATTTTGTCGTTATCATCAAGATCATAATCATCTTACCAATGACTGTCGTATTCTTAAAAGGGATATTGAGGACCTGATTGAGAGGGGGTACCTGAAGAATTCCCTCTCTTGACGGGATTGAAAGAAAGCTGCTCCAGCCAGAGATGATAGGATATCCCACTCGCGGTCGCCTCGTCCTTGGCCATGCCAAGACAGTCGACCCACAGTGCCTAGCCACAAAGGTGTCATCAATACAATTAGTGGTAGCCCTACGATTGGAGGGTTGTTCAACAACACCCAGAAAAAAGATATGCTAAGAGGGTGTTGCCAAAAGTACCAACTTTTTTCATCATCCCTCAAGCAACGGCAACCGAGCTGACTTCTATCCTGAGCCTGATAACTTTCGCCCAATGGGGGTGGATCTGTTGCGACCTCTCCCTCAAGCTTTAGGGCAAAGGAAATTTCTCATTGTGGTGATTGACTACTTCACCAAATGGATCAAAGCCGAACCGGTTTCCAAGATTAGTGAAAGAAACATCATAAATTTTGTCTGGAAGTCCATTGTTTGCTATTTTAGCATGCCCCGATTCTTTGTGATTGATAATGATACCCAATTCGACAGTGAGGGTTTCCACAGCTTTTGCAAGGAATACAACATTCTCCTCAAGTTCTCCTCTGTCGCCCACCCCAAATCCAATGGACTTGCAGAAGCTGCCAACAAATACATCCTTCAAAAATTAAAGAAAAAGGTGGACGCCGTAGTAGGGAATTGGGTTGAAGAGTTACCTAATATCCTCTGGTTGTACCATACAACCCACAAAAACTCAACCGGGGAGATGCCATTCAAGTTAGCTTATGGCGCCAAAGCAGGCACTCCTGTCGAAGTATCATCTTTTGTTTGGTGGGAAAATTCAAAGAAAACAATTGAGAATTAAAATTGTATTATTCTCTCACATAGACTCAAAAAAATTTAATTACAATTCTCTCGATACAACATCTTTCTAACAGACTTAGAAAAGAAATTACAATCTTCTTGTATTGGTTTCTCGATTTACAGAAGAGAGAAGGGATCGACGGAGACCCTTCCTTTTGTTTAACCTGGGTTCTTCTTGGTGTCGATGGGAGTTTGGATTCTTGTATCCCTTTGATGATCTGAATACCTCGCTGGAACGTTATCTTTGCCTCTTGATGAGTTGATAACTCTGAACGAGTTTGAAACTCTATGAAAGAGTTGATTTAACCAAAATTGGTTTGTAAGCCAAGGATGAAGAAAGCTCCTTTTAATGAAGAATGCTCTAAGCTCTCCAAGGATAAATGCCGATCTCCCTTAAAGATGATCTGCCAAAAGATCTCTCATTTTCTGTCGAAAAGAGGATGAATTAGTGATCCCAAACTTAGTTGAGTTTCTCGCTATTTATAGAGGATTAAAGGGTATAACCGCCCTTTTAAATCTCTCCTTAATAAAGGTTTAAGGGGTGTAACCATCCCCCATAAATCTCTCCATGATAGGGTGGTGATCCCCTCAAATTATGGTAGAAAACGGTTTCTGGAACCGTTCAACTCGTGTTTGAACGTGTCAAATGTAGAATTTGTGTTCTGGGCACGAACTCTACATTCTGAACCTGGGACGCATAGTTGGGCTCTGCATTTGAGCGTGTAAATGCACGAATTCTGCGTTCTGGACATGGAACGCAAAGTTAGACTTTGCATTTGATTCCGAAATGTAGCTAAGAACTCTGCGTTTTGAATCCAAAACGCAGCTACGAACTCTACATTTTGAGTCCAGAATGCAGCCAAGAACTCTATGTTTTGAGTCCAGAACGCAGCCACAAACTCTGCATTTTGTTGTTGGGACGTAGAGATGAACTGTGCATTTTGAGTCCATGAACTATGCGTTCTGTCATTGGGATGCAGAGATGAACTCTGCATTTTGAGTCCACGAACTCTGTATTTTGAATCTAAGAACTTTGCATTTTGTTGTTGGGAGGCAGAGATGAAATCTGTATTTTGACGCTGGAATGCAGAGACGAGCCACAAGCGGGCTTGGCGAGCTTCAATCTAAGTCCAATGTTAAGGCGAAGTCCAGCCTTGCAGACGGACTTCAGAACATAACTTGTTACGATGGACAGGTCATAACTTTCAAACCGTAAGTTAGAATTGGAAGAATTATATATAAAAATTAACTATCTTGATAAGACGGAGCCGAACAAACTGACTACAGAGGTTTGGTTTGCTCCCGTCCATTTCACCAAATTCCTTACGGTTTGAGAGATATCTGCGTTTTGATTTGAAGAGACCATCAATTTATAGTCTCTTGTGCTAGAGCATTTCAAAGATTGTCATCTTGTAACCTTCATCTTGGCTCCTTAAAATTATGAGGGTCATCAGATTGTAACTCCCGATGCTGATTGTGAAGGCTATTATATTAAAGCTTTTATCGATCTATGTGAAAGTTTTCAAACGGTAACCTTCTGAAGGCCGTCAAATTGTAACTTTTATCATTGTTGTTTGATGGGGATAAGCTATCTGCAGTAATTTTAGACAGCATACAGAACCCTCTCTAATGTTTTCAAAAGTTCGCGGTTGACTGGGACAAATTTTCACAATACTTTGGATCTCAACTCTAATCTTGGAGCTGTTGATTCCTTATCATAAAGGAGTTGTTCTCTGCACCCGCTTCGAAGCCATCTTGGTTGAAGGAATTTTCCACACAGGACCTATGGGAGGATAAGCTTCAAAGAGAAACTATAGCGACAGTATAAGCTACTCATGAGCAGAAGCTCTCAAACATCATGTCACGGCTCATATCCATTCAACTGATGGGCCCGCAAATATTCATAGGATTTTTGGTAAACCTCAGCCTATCAACGGATTTGATAAGCCTTTACAGACTATAGTTTCAGTCGAACTAGCATGTGTATTATCTAAGTCCATTCCACATGTAACGTTGTGCTAAAAGAATGAACTCTCTTAGACTTAGTGCTATGATGCCGAATACATAGACTTTGTTAATTTCAAGGGAATGGACTACCCTGTAACACACATTAGACGTAGACTTATCTCTAATTAGGGATCAAGATAAAGTCCCCCATATGTGTAAGCCATGGATGTTTGGTGCTACGATGTTGAATACGTAGACTTCGTTATTATTGCGGGAATAGGCTACCCGATAACATATGTTAGATGCAGACTTATCTCTAATGAGGGATCAAGACAAAATCCCTCAAGCGTGAAAGGTATGGATTCTGGTGTTATTAATAACAACCTGCTATGATATTGAATATGTAGCTTTTGTCGTTGTTTCTTCCTGTGTGATTAAAACAATGAAAGAAAATTACAAGTGCCAGATGTGTAATATTAACTTGGCATGAATTTTCACTTAGAGTAAAATTTAGAAATTTTCTTTATTATCACTAGGATAATTCTAGAAAATCTTTAATCCACTGGAGATTTTATAATAAAAAATTTCTATTCTTATTAAAAAAGGATTAACAAGTTCATTAGAGGGTTTGACTATTAGAGGTGTGACGTTAATCTAACAGTATTTTATAGGCCTATCGCTCTATTGAAGAGAGTCGATAAATTGATTTGGTTGTTAGAGGTGTGATGTTAACTTGATGGGTTTTTAGACCTATCTCTCTACTAAAAAGAGTCGATAAGTTGAGTTGGTCGTCAGAGGTATGATGTTAACTTGATGGGTTTGTGGACCTATCGTTCTATTAAAGAGAGTCGATAAGTTTATTGTCAGAGGTACTTTGTTAACATGACAATATTGTGGACCTATCGCTCTATTAAAAAGAGTCAATAAGTTGATTGTTAGAGGTGTTTTATTAACATGATGTTATCAGAGGTATAATTTTAACGTGATGAAAGGATTGGTTATCAGAGGTGTGATATTAACATGATAGAATTTGTTACGACCGGAGCAATTTTAAGAACTTATCATCCTATTAAAGAGGATTGATAAGTGGTTTGTTAGAGGTGTGATATTAACGTGATAAGAATTTATTGAGATTGGAGCAACTTTGTAGATTTATCATCCTATTGAAGAGGATTGTTAAGTTGATTATCAGAGATGTGATGTTAACGTGATGGAAATTTGTTATGATCAGAGCAACTTTGTGGACTTATTACTCTATTGGAGAGAGTCGATAAGTTGATTATCAGAGGTGTGATATTAACGTGATAGGAATTTGTACTTATGATTTGGTTAAGATTTTAAGGACTTAGCATCTTGCTGGGGAAGATTATGATTTGAGCAATTTTGAGGACCTATCATCCTATTGATAAGGATTGATAAGTTGATCGTCAGAGGTATATTGTTAATATGACAAATTAGGAGTGATGCAAGCTGAATTCAAACTCTATAAGAATGATGATCGTCAGAAGTGTAATGTTAACCCGGCAATGAAAAAGATTTATTACTCTTAATCCAGTGGATTTCAGGTAACCAACCCCCTATCTTGATTAAGACTTAGCAGGGGAGGAATTTTGCAGTTGACAGAGGTGTTTTGTTAAACATGATAACTTAGAAGATTTGTTACTCTTAATTCAAGGGATTCTAAGCAACCAACCCCCAGTCTTGATTAATACTTAATAGAATCGCCATCTTTTATCTGGTGGGAAAATTTGAAGAAGTCAATTGATAATTAAATTTATATTATTCTCTCTGACAGACTCAGAAAAAATTAATTATAATTCTCTCGATACAACTTCTTTTTAACAACTTAGAAAAAAATTACCATCTTCTTATATTGGATTCTTGATTTACAAAAGAGAGAAGGGATCGACAGAGACCCTTCCCTTTATTTAACCTGGATTTTTCTTGGTGTCGATAGAAGTTTATATTATTGTATCTCATTAATGATCCGAACAACTCACTGGAACGTTGTCTTTCCCTCTTGACTCGACATCTTGGATGAGCTTACAAAGCAAGTTTGAAACTCTTGAATAGTTGATAACTCTGAACGAGTTTGAAACACTATGAAAAAGTTGATTTAATCAAAATCTATTTGTAAGCCAAGGATGAAGAAAGCTCCTTTTAATGAAGAATGCTCTAAGCTCTCCAAGGATAAATGTCGATATCCCTTAAAGATGATCTGTCAAAAGATTTATTCTTTGCTACCGAAAAGAGGATGGATTGAGGATCCCGGACTCAGTTGAGTTTCCCGCTATTTATAGGGAATTAAGGTTGTAACCACCCCCTTAAATCTCTTATGAATGAGAGTTAAATAGGTTGTAACCGTCCCCCATAAATCTCTCCATGATAGGGTGGTGATCCCCTCAAACCGTGGGCAGAAAACAGCTTCTGGAACCGTTGAACTCGTGTTTGAACAAGACAAATGCAGAACTTGCATTCTGGACACGAATTCTGTATTCTGGACCTGGGACATAGTGTTGGGCTCTGTATTTGAGCCTGCAAATGCACGAATTCTGTGTTCTGAACCTAAAACGCAGAGTTAGGCTCAGCATTTGAGTCCGAACAGAGCCACGAACTCTGCATTTTGAGTCCGGAACGTAGCCATGAACTCTACATTTTGAGTCTGAAATGTAGCCACAAACTCTATATTTTGTCATTAGGACGCAGAGATGAAACTCTGCGTTTTGAGTCCATGAACTCTGTGTTGTGTCATTGGGACGCAAAGTTGAACTCTGCATTTTGAGTCCACGAACTCTACATTTTAAGTTCAAGAACTTTACATTTTGTTGTTAGGACGCAGAGATAAACTCTACATTTTGACTCTAGAATCCAGAGACGAGCCTTAAGCAGGCTTGGCGAGCTTCATTCTAAGTACAATGTTTAGGCGAATTCTAGTCTTGTAGACGGACTTCAGAACATAACTTGCTACGAAGAACGTGTCATAACTTTTAAAGCGTAAGTTGGAATTGGACGAATTATATATAAAAATTGACTATCCCAACGAGACGGGGCCGACCAATTTAACCTTAAGGTTTCGGTTTGCTCCCGTTTGTTTCGCCAAATTCCTTACGGTTTGAGAGATATCTGCGTTTTGAGAGCCCGTCAATTTATAGTCTTTTTTGCTAGAGCGTTGTAAAGATCGTCATCTTGTACCCTTTGTCTTGGGTCCTTAAAATTATGAGAGTCGTCAGATTGTAACTCCAGATGCTGATTGTGAAGGCTGTTGAATTAGAGCTTTTATCGATCTACGTGAAAGTTTTTAAACTGTAACCTTCTGAAAGCCGTCAAATTATAACTTTCATCATCAGTGTTTGATGGAGATAAGCTATCTGCAGTAATTTTTAGACAGCCTACAGAACCTCCTCTAAAGTTTTTGAAAGTTCGCGGTTGACTGGGACGAATTTTTGAAATACTTTGGATTTCAACTCTGATCTTGGAGTTGTTGATTCCTTGTCATAAAAGAGTTATTCTCTGCACCTGTTTTGAAGGCATCTTAGTTCAAGGAATTTTCCACGCAAGACCTGTGTGAGGATGAGCTTCAAAGAGAAACTATAGCGACGGTATAAGCTACTCATGAGTAGAACCTCTCAAACATCACGTCACGGCTCATATCCATTCAGCTGATGGGCACACAAATATTCATAGGATTTTTGGCAAACCCTCATCCTATCAACGGATTTGATAAGCCTTTATCGACTACGGTTTGAGTCAGGCTAGCATGTGGATTGTCTAAGTCCATTCTGTTAGATATAGGTGCCCTACAGGCAATAATTATATATTGTAAAAGGACCTATATGAATATAACATCCTTATTTAAAATGATAGTATTCTATTTTGGTCAGATTTATCTGGTATTTTAATACAGATAAAGTCCTTAGAATAATACTAGACTATCAGACATTTCGGATATGGTCGTAATGAAGAGATTTGATTAGTCACTAACGTATATTCTAAAATGTTCCTAGTCGATGAAGTGTTGAAATGGGACATCATAACTTTGGGAAGACTAGTGTATACTCTATTTCTCCTTTTGTAGGATGATGATCCATCTCTTGGATCATTGATATGAGACATCAAGATATAGTATACATGTGACTCATTAGTGAATGAGTTGACTGAATGACTCACTGAGATTATCTAGTTGGTAATTATACTTAACTGTCAAATAGAAGTTCTCAAGTGATATAGTACATAGTAGTCTCTTGACCTGAGGCATGAGTGTAATATCTTACATGTCAGTATAGGTGTACTTAGACTTTTACATAACCACAGTTCTCATTGAGTTGTGCATAAAGATTCTTGTTGGGTGCATCCGGAGACATAAGTAGATATTAAGATGCCAAGATGGGATTCGTCTCTCTTAGTATAAGGGGTTGATGTTATAAGATTGTTTGATATAACTATAGCCAGAAAATCCTTGGCCGAGATAAATAAGATAAACTGAGTGTAAGTTTGATCTTATAGGTTATGAGTTTAATATCAACAAACACTAATCGAGCTATTAGGGTTTGACAGTTTTCCATACCCTAGGCTCGATAGTTTGACATGGTTTGACAAAGAGACCGGACTGTACAATATTATCATTAAGTGGTCCTGATATAATTGTGTTAGCATCTTGCAAATATTTTTTTCAACTTATACCCGGGTAGTCTTCATGTGTAGCTAGCACCTCTGTTGTACTTATGGATATCATCCACTACCGAGTTCCTAAGTTGGGCCCTAGAGTCACACCAAGCGCATACTTAAATCCTATGAAACACAATTTATAGAGTGATGCGTATGATTAATACACATATATGATTTTACCGGTAAAATCAGAATGCTATGTGCTTAGTTAATGAATTCTAGTATTTTTCCATAAAATTAACTTTTAGTCAACTAGTTAACTTTTTGGTCAATAGTTGACTTTTGGTCAACTCATTGACTTTTTTGGTCATATGATGACTTATTAGTCAATGATTGGAAAATTACAAAATATCGTATTTATAAAATGTCGTATTGATGTGGTATTTTCATTTATGAAATACACACTTTTTTATACCTTGATTAATAAGTCATGAGATGAGTCATTAAGGTGGTATGGTTTGGGCACATAGTTTTAGCAAATAGTTTTGATTCTTCATGACTCTTTGCATGACTCATGAAAAGAATCATTACATTTAGATGACTCATGGCATCACTCAAGAGTGAGTCATGACATATCTTACTATATATATGAGCTCTCTCTCTTATGGAAAGGTTAATGAAAAAATGGCTAAGTGATTTTTTCATAAGAGAATAAAAAAAAGAGCTCTACCTCTTACTAAACTCTAGCAATCTTTGAGTAAGGAAAAGTAGTAGTATTTTAAATGTGACGCCCCTGTTTTCACACACGGCTGCAGTCCAAGGTGAACCCAGAGATGTCAAACATGTCATGCACCCACACTGTGCTACAACAAGTTTTACCAATCACAGTAATATCCTCTAGTGGGATCAAATAAAAGCATAGGTATAAAACATGCAAAGAAGTAGAACAATAATAATAGACATGATAAATAGGATGATATCTCATAAATAAAGGTCATGTCTCAACTGAAAATAAACTGAAATACATATGTAGTCTGAAATAACATACGATGTCTCAACATGAATCAAAACGGAAAGTCGAACTAAGGCACATTGCCTTTACAAAATGAAACTAAACTCTAAGTCTGAATAAAATTTAAAACTATAGTGGAGCCTCTAATAAATCTCTCGGGATGGCGACTATGCAAGAAATCCGTCATCCTGCAGCCCTCCGGAACTCCGAGCTACATGAAAGGGTGTTTTTAGAAGAAAAAAACAACAAGAGCATCAGAGCGCTACAGTAAGATTACCCACATCCGCCCCTAGGGAAAGGGCTACAAGGAAGGAGTGGAGGCTCTATCTATTAAGCATAGTCTACCTATATTATTTTCCCCGTATCTAGCGGAATTAATATTCAGACACCTACAAAACGAGACGTAGTACGTCGAGCGAAATAAGCCAAACAAGGAAACTCTCATGTATATACCATATGTCCCGAATCGTAAACATCTAAACAATAATACCAAAATAAAAATAAACAATCTAATTAAACCAATAATTAGAGAACCATAACACGAGACAGGTACGTCGAGCGAAAAAATCCAAACAAGGAAACCCTTATGTATATACCATAAGTCTTAAATTGTGAATCTCTAATCATTGATCCCAACTAAGAAAAAAAAGATAGTAAAAGAAGTAAGATATCAACACATCGTATTTATAATATCTTCCACAATCACTGGAGAGATAGAATAAAATACCAACACATAATTTTGTATACATTCAAAAGTAACATATCTCAGTTATATAGTTCACAGATAGGTCGTATTTATAATCGGCATCTGTCAGACTTAGGCTATCAAGTAGTTGTCTCAGTGCGACGGACTACCCTATAGGTATCCTGAACTGTGTACACGGCACATTAGTCTCATCGCGATCTCAGTGCATAACATGAGTACGGGACGGACTACCAAATAGACATCCTAGAAATACGGCTCACGAGCCTCATCGCACCCTAGTGCGGGACGGACGGCTAGATCAAGCCTCCTAAAATCCGACTCAATGACATGTACATGTGGAATATCGACGCACTACCTCATGTAGTACTGAACTGAGCTCATTAACGATATCCACCTCATATAAATCTTTGTACCTCTGGCATGTCGATGCACTATCCCATATAATACTGAGATATGCTCATCAATGATAGTTACCTCATGTATAAACCATATATATCGGGTGTGTCGACGTACTATCCCATATAGTACTAAGCTGTGCTCATCAACGACATCCAACATGTATATGAACTATATCAAATTCAAATATGATCAAATCAAAATTTATCATAATTCCCTTGGGATTCTTAAATGTATAACATAACATATGCATGACTATACGTATAACATCAAGCGGCTCAAAACTCCACGAACGCACCTCAAAACGGCGCAACACAGCTTCACAAAACGAGTAGGAAAAACAGACGTGATATTTGTTAGTAAAACAAGCATATCTTTCTCTAAGAAAACTATTTTTACAAATGGTTTTTTGTTTTGAAAACTAGATTCACAAATCTTTTAGATGACATAAGTTTGGTTTAGTTTGGAGTTCATTTGTTATCCTAAATCATTAGTTAAACATTATATATGTGCAGTCATTTTTCTACAGGAACGAGTCAAACGCCCAACCTGGCGTTCAGGACCCTAAACCCGCATCTTAGAAATGAGACGCGAGGTTGGGTGTTGGCTGAACGTCCAGAACGCGAGGGTCGCTCGCGTTTCACTTGTTGTAGCTTGGAACGCTGAGGTCGGGTGTTGATTGAACCTCAAGAACGCGAAGGTCGTTCGCATTTGACTTGTTATAACTTGGAAACGCTGAGGTCGTGTGCACTTCCAGAGTTGTAACACGGGGATGACTTCCGTGTTTTAGAAGAAGTTGGTTGACTTGTAACCTCTTCTGTAAGGTGTTGCAGGGACCGTCGTTCAGTAATCCTCACTTGAGTTGTTGTGGGATGTGAAAGTCGTCAGATTGTAACTCTCACTGTTGATTGTGAAGACCACTGAATAGAGTTTTTCATCAGCTGTCAGAAGTGTTGTTGAATTGTAACCCTTCTCGATCTACGTGAAAAATCCTCTACTTGCAATCTTCGTTTGTTGGCTTGAAAGCTTTCTGATTGCAGCTCTCATTGTTAGCATTTGATAGGAATCAGTAAATATTTGCCCACAGCTCTCTACCAAACAACTCACCAACTAAGTCCAACCTTTTATTCCTAAAATCATTACACTGCTCATCAGCATCTCTAATAGTTGCTAATATAATATTGGTCATGTTGTTGTCGCAACAATCAAGATCAATCATTTCAAACATGAGGTCGTGTTTGTAGCGATTATAATGCTATGGATGTAATGATTTAGAAATCTCTTCTGTTTTGATTATAAGGATGAATTCTGCCTCTTGATTTAAAGGAATCATTGCCATGTAATCTCGTGGGGATCAGCTATCTATTGTGATTTTTAGATAGCCTACAGAACCCCCTCCAAAGTTTTCGAAAGTTCGCGATTGACTAGGACGAATTTTCAAAATACTTTGGATCCTAAATTTTCATGGATTGATTGTTCACTCCGTCTGATCTAAAGACATCGCGAAACTGGTTGTCGGAATATTGAAATTCTATTTCCTCGAACCAAACAAAACAACTTTTGAGCCTCGATGATAATTAAGACTGAGGTGTACTCCTAATCGAGTCTGATGGTTTTAGCGTTGCTGATTGTAATCTGCTTACTCCTATCTAATAGACTCCCCAGTGGAGTCACCTGTTGCTTCTCGATTTTGGTCACCTTGATTAATGACCTTAGTTTTCCTCCATTTATTTGAGGTCGCGTCGTGTTTGCTGTTGATCATAACGCTTGGATGAATTCTATGCCTGAGAGTTTGAACGCGTAGGTGAACCTCACGTTTGGAATCTCAACCAACTCGAACGCCAGGATCGAGTTTGGGCGGGATTCTAGCCTCAAATCCCGTCCGTTAACATTTGACAGCTCACAGCTGTCTATAAATAGACCGCTGGAGGTCATGTCAAGAGTCTTTCGACTCTTCTTGAAACTCTAACGAAAATTTTCATTTTCATCTCCGGCAAGCACTATTCCTCTTCTCCTTCGACGAGAACCTATGGCACCCAAGAAGACTGTCACTCATCCCTCTAAGTCCGACGTCGCCACGGCTCAGGGATCGGCGCCATCTGCGTCGGCCGGCGGCGCTGCTGCTCAGGCGAACATGCCGCCCCAACTTCCTTTGATTAGCGGTGAGTACGACCTCCGTGGTCATTAAACTTGCTTTGGCAAGTTCTGATCTTTGGATCAACGAGGAAACTCGTTTCGGCAACACGGGGCTCGACTCCGTTGTTTGGTATTTTTGACAAGGGGTTCGACCTCCGCGTCTTACATCATTGACGCGAGGGTCGACCTTCACGTCTGACATTGTTGACGCGAGGTTCGACCTTCGCGTCTGATGTTTTTGATGCGTGGCTCGACCTTCGCGTTTGAATGTTTTACTGACGCTAGGTTCGACCCTCGCGTCTGAACTTCTTGTTGACGCTAAGTTCGACCCTCGCGTCTAAACTTTACCTGTGTTGTCTAACTTTTTCTTTGTTTTGCAGTGCGTCATACCAGCGAGCCTCTCCCTTTTTGCCACCATTTTGGGCATGAGGGTGGTGTGGATCTGAATATGACCTTCAACCTATGCGAAGAACTCCCAGTTTTCCGAATTAAGGATAAGAATCGCGCGGAATTAATCACCCAAGCTTCTCCCGAGACCCTAAGGATATTGGTTACGGATGCTCGATTTGAGAACCCGAACCGCAAGCCAATAGTCAAACCTGGGTTCCTTTTTGGGGATTATATTGACTTACAAATGGCTGCGGAAAGTTGGAGAACGCAACCTTTTCTTGTCCAAAATGGAGAGGATGTTCCCCATGTCATATTTCCAATGCGCTTCCATCCCAAGGCGAATGGAGTGGCCCCTGGTTAAAGATCAAGATGAAGTTGTTCTCGGGACCCTGACTTTCCAAGGGGTCCGCACGGTTGGTTATAACCGACTGGTGACATCTTTACGGCCAGGATTGTTTGCTAAGGAATACCCTATTGGCGAAGTGGCTAGTCCAGCAAACACCTTTGCCAAGAAATTTCTGACAAGGAAAGGAGAATTTCCCACACAAGGATTTAAAACTTCTGGCTGGGTTCATTCTCCGGTGACGGGGTGGTGGACTCGGATGACCAAGTTCGTTTTGGACGAATTGAAAACACCTCTTGCTCGAGCTGGCTTGTAGGTTCCTGTACGGGCCACTAAGTTTGGGATTGTCCTAAGCCATTTTCACTTCTTCTCCATATTGGAGAAGTACAATCCTGAGACTTGCACTTTCTTCACCCCTGTGGGGGAGTTGGGCTTCGCTCTTCATGAGATGCATGAAGTCTCGGGTCTTCTCCTTGGGGATTTACCGTACGAAGAGTTTGTTCTGGGGTCAGCAGAACTTAAAATTTTGAAGAAGACCAGCCCTGAAATTTACTCAACTCTCTGGGAAGTCATGTGTCACTTCCACATCTGTATGCAGCAGACAGGGGCTCGAGGAAGCGGCATTAAGCAAGTGTCTTGGGCGGAATATTTATTCCAGAACTTGACCAATAAGGGAGCCTCAGTGACCAAGTTATCTGCAAGCACTTTGGAGGAGGTCCAGGCCCGAATTGACGATGCTACTTCCCATTACACCAAGGAGGCCAAGGAAGATGTGTTCCCGGCTCATACGGAATTTGACAGTTTCCACTACCAAGCTCTGCTCCCCATTTCTGATACAGCGCTTTTGGCTGGATACTTAATGTTGTGGCTCAAGCGGTGCGTCGTTCCTACCAGACCGATTGATGCTCTTGCTGTTGAGGTGATCTACCCTGCTGTTCTCCTGGCGCACGGGAGACCATTGAATCTGCTTTACGCCATGGTGGGCCGTTTGCAGAGTGGACTGCGGGAGTTGGCCTTGGAATTTGTTGACGTTACCGAGGTGGAGTTTGGGGGGCACAAAGCTTTCAAAACTCCTAATCCCCGGATACCATTGCCATATACCTATCTGATGGCTTGGTATGTGCTCCACTGTCCTCCTCTAATGAGTGCGGCCTCTCCCTCGGGGGACTTATTCATCCTATTTGTGCAACGATTAGAATCTGCAAAATGGGAAGGGGGATACATGGTTAGAATTCGACAAATCTTATCGCGGGACACCCACTACCATATAAGGCGTTGTTTCCCCGATTTTGAAGGTAGCGTCTATGGAGCAGAATATCAAGATGTAGCGGGTCCTAATGGATTCACTCAGCTGAGTGGGGGTGTTTTCCATTGGCTGCTCTCTATCAGGCCAGACTACTTGATCTTCCGGCAAGGTACTCACTGTTTCCTCGAGCCCTACCAGCCCTATAGGTTTGCTCGCCAATTTGGGTATGATCAGTTGTACGTTGGAAACCCTCGTTCTCAGCTCTCAGCTGTGGGCAACATATATGAAGGGGCCAGGGCTTGGTACTATTCCGTGGTAGGCTGTACCAAAGCGACCATCAGGCTTCCCCATAAAACACCCAACTCCTATACCTCCATAAGCTTCTGCAATTGGTATTTCGCCACTTCCCAGACTCCCAATTACAACTTGAATACATCTTGCCTGAAAGACATTAGGCATATGTATGCTTTAAGGAGAGGGTCTAAAACGTCTCGTCTGAGAGGGATCAACGAGTTTCTATCCATTGAAGACCAATCTGCTGGGCAAGAAGAGGAACAAGGAGCTGAGCCTATTCCAGGAGAGGAGCAACAAGTGGTTGAGCCTCCCATGACGAGAGCAGCGGGGAAAAGAAAGCTATCTGCAGATGAAACCGGCCGATATGAGAAGCAGATCCGTCGAAAGTTGATAGTGGAATCTCCTCCTCTTAAAGGCTAGCAAAAATCCAAATTAATGGCTGATGCTATCAGAGCTGTTGAAGATGAAGACCAACAGGAATCTTCAGTTGCAGGCTTGCCACATAGAACTGGACTTCGTTCTCATGGCCCAGCCTTATTGAGTGAAGCTTCTTCTTACCATCCCCGTGAGGACGAAGAGGGCGAGTTAATGGCTGCAGATGCAGAATCTGCTCCAGTGATGGACCTTCCTAAGTCTCCTGCATCAGAGCCAGGGGGTCTCGAAGAGAATCCATCCCCTCCTCCTTTAGTATTAATGTCACAAGCTGGTGATTTAATTCCTAGTCCTACAACGGGACTTATAAATAAACCATCTACCGGCACAAATCTTCCTGAACCCTTGGCTACTCGGGATGAAGAGGAGCAAGTTGATTATGAGGGCTCCTCGATTGGTGATGCTGTTGACGAAGATAGAGGTGACGATGATGTTGAAGTTGGCAATGCGCCAGGTGGCGGTGAAGGAGATGATGGACATGATTCCATGGATGACATCACCACTTTTGACGATGCTCCCACGGCTCCATCTGATAAAGCATTTTGTTATACTCTTTTCTACCTCACTGGTAAGCTTGGTTTGTTTCGACTTCTTCCACATGATTTTTCCGCGTTCTGACCATTTTTTCGTGCAGGTTCACATACTCCTGGGGCTACTTCTGCTGCTCCTTTAGAGCAAGAACCTGCGCCGGCGTCGACTCCTTTGCCAGAGTAACATTTACCTGGCTCATCTACGACAGCTGCTTCACCGGCCACGTTGCCCGAGACTACAGTTGCGATTCCTCCTTTGGAACAACAGCTCGTGCCGATGTCAGCTCCTGCGCAAGAGCAGCCTCTACCTGCCTCATCTACTGTAGCCGCTTCGCCTACTGCATTGTTGAAGATCTCACTTACTCCAATAGAGGCACGGCCAAGCACATCTCAGGCAAGGGCGATGATGGCTTTGACCTTAAGCCCCTCACAATTGAATGTTTCTACCACTTCTGCAGCTTCAGCGCCAGGATCCCCTACACTAATTTCGATGGCTAGAGGGGCGTCTTTGGCTGCGGTTTCCAGTCTTGCTGACGCACCTGAATTTCTTCAGATCTCTCTGGTATATCTAAATAGCCTCGCGAAGACGGTGGTTGAATACATGGTGAATAGCCGGGGAACTTTGAACTCCTTTCGACCTCTTCTGGAGGCAGGTTTGAATGGAGTTAGGAGTGTGGGCAACACTCAGTGGTTCGAGCGCTGTTCAGAAATTATTCTCCATTTGGAAGAGCAATTACAGCGTTTCGAAACATTGGACCACAAAGAGCTTCAGCCGCAAATCATGTCCACCTTGGTTGGTCTTCAGGTCGCCGAAGTAGCTTGCCGAGAAGCGATAGAACGGGACTTAGCTGTGAAAGAGCGTCAGATTGCGGAGCTTCGTGAGTGTAACATTCGGAAGCGAGAAGAATTAGAACGCTCAACTTCTTCCATGAATTCGCTTTGGGACAGACTTATTGAAGCTGAGGCCGAAGTCTTACGATTGAAGGCTGAACTTTCCCGCGAAGAAGGCGTTGTCAATATCCTTAGTACCCAGAATGCAAACAGTACTTTAGAATATCATTCACAGGCCCAAGCCCTAGCACAGGCCAGGAACGAAGTGGCGGCCATCGTCATACCCAGTGAGGATGAACTCCGGGCGAAGGCTGAAGCCATGGTGCGAGCTACTCACGAGGAGGAGTTAGCTGAATTTAAGGCTCAACTTATCTCTTTTGATCTAATGCGTGAGTGAATATGGTTTTTGTAATGTTCTTTTTGACAAGAACAAGTTTGTTTTGTATCACTTTCTTCTAACTCTTGAATAAAAAGTGATATTGATCCCTCATTGTTTCTTGCATTTGTCATGTTTTGATTTTAAATAACAAATCACGAGAAACGCCCGAGGTGCATTCATGACCTAGTATAGATCTCCAGGATAGCCCGGATTTGGAAAGTTTCCTTTATTATCGTTTAAGATAACTCTAGAGAACTTCACAACGTTGGGGATAAATGTTAAATCATTCTCCCACAACAGAGCTAAAGAGTAGAATTCTTCCTGTGTTATTTTGACTTTGAACACTGAAAGAAGTCTATAGGCGCCAGAGGTGTAATTTTAACTTGGCGTGGACTTTTTTCCTGTGGGGAGATACCGAGCTTTTCCTTATTATCACTAAGTATAGTTCTGGAAAGTACTTAGTCCATTGGGAATCTTATGAGAACACCTCTTATATAGCGGGGTAAAAAGGGTTCAAATAAGAGGGTTTAGACTGTTAGAGGTGTGAGGTTAACATAACAGGAAAGGACGTTGCGATCGGAGCAATTTTGAGGACTTATCGCTTTATTAAAGAGAGTCAATAAGTTGATTTTTTGTCAGAGGTGTAATTTTAACATGACAGTAGAGAGATTGCGATTGGGGCAATTTGAGGGTTTATCGCTCTATTGGAGAGAGTCGATAAGTTGGTTTTTGTCAGAGGTGTAATTTTAACATGACGTGGAGAGATTGCGATCGGAACAATTTTGAGGACTTATCGCTCTATTAGAGAGAGTCGATAAGTTGGTTTTTGTCAGAGGTGTAATTTTAACGTGACGTCTGTGGGGAAAAATCCTTTTGTGTCTTGCTGGGGAGAATTACTAAGTGTTTTGTCATCAGAACGATGAATTGTAATACTTGTGATTTGAACAAGATTTTGGGAGTTTTATTATCCCACTGAAAAGGAGTTGACAAACTGATTATTTATTGCTCTACTGAAGAGAGCTAAAAAATTGACAATAATCTGAGTGATTTTGAAGACCTATCGTTGTGTTTATGAGAATCAATAAGTGGATTCTGACAGAGGAGTTATAGCTACACTGGTATTTTGTGTCAGCTAAACTCAAACTCTGTGGTGATGACGATTGTTTGGTGTGTAATATTAACCCAATGAGGATTTAGATTCTGCTGAAGAGTAACAGAGGTTTTGGTTAACATTCTGTTAAGGGGGTTCATGCCGTTGAGGATTTAGAAGAAAGGCAACGCTAAGATGACCTTCGCGTTTGAGGTTCAAAACGCGAGGTTGCAGACCCTTGTAACGCTGGCTTGAGCCTTGTGCTTGGGCATTTGAACGTGGTAGTGTGCTTCGCGTTTTGAAAATGGTTAGGATTCTTTCCTAGAATCCCGTGCCATCTCAACAGCTTGACGGCTGTTATAAATAGACCTGAGTGGTCACGTCAAGAGTCACTTGACTCTCAAAATTTTTGGCTATTTCCAAGAACGAGAACTCTCGTTTGATTTCGGCGAGATCTCCGACGAACTCTGTCTTCCTCGTTCAAAAACGTTTCTTCCGATCGACTGTGTTGATGGCGCCACGGAGAATGGGTTCGAGCTCCAAGAAAGTCGCCGGAGCGACTTCCGAAACGCCATCGGTTGAGGACGCCGGCGGTGTTCTTGTTCGTACGGGAACGTCGTCGTCGCCACCGTCGTTGCAGGGGTCTCCCTGTCGTGGTGAGTGTTGACTGAAACAACTTGCCTTAGCAAGTTCTCTGAAAACCCTAGATGGGTTCTTGATAACGAGGAAGATGACTCGTTTCTGTTCAATAAAAACGCGGAGTTGGGACTCCATGTGGGTCTTGACTCTCACATTCAAGTTTTTCAACACGAGGTTCGACCCTCGCGTTTTGAGTTTCTGACGCGAGGCTCGACCTCCGCGTCTGAAATTTTTGACACGAGGCTTGACTCTCTCGTTTTGAGATTTATGATTCTGTTTTTACGTCAGTAACTTGTTTTCAGCTACTAACTTCTGCTTTTGATTGTGCAGTGCTTCTTCCAAACGTGCCGCTTTCGCAAGAGCACCATTTTGGGTATATTGGCGGACCTGACACGGATGAAGTCTTCAGTCTCCAAGACAGAATTCCGCTGTGTACTCTCTCTGACTTGGAGAGGACGGACATGATTAAATTCCCCAGATGTTCTACTCTCAGGATTCGGATTACTGATATAGACATGGAGACCCCTGCTGGTCGTGTCCAATTTCCCAAACCAGCGTTCATATTCGGAGATCGTATACCAGTTGATGATCACCTCATACATGCAGAAGATTCGAAGCTGTTGCAGAGAATTGATAATCGCCTCTTCTTCCTTCCAAACATGAAGAGGATGTACCCACTCTCTTACTTTTTGAATGCAAGCTGTCGTCGGGGTCTGACTTTCGACATAGTCAAAGAGAAGGAGAATATGTCGCTTGGATCTGGTTGGCGAGCTCGTACACAAATCGGAGGGCAACTCAAGGGATTGAGACCTGGTTTATTTGAGAAGAAGGATCAGGTTCCGGAGATGCCGCATCCAGCGAACATTTTTATTCGCCAATTCCTTGCAACCCAGGGTGAATTTTCTACCCAGATGTTCAGATCCCCTGGATGGGTTTGTTCTGGAGAAGGAGGTTGGTGGACCCGCATGATTGACTTCGTTCTTGAGGAACTTAAGGAGTCGCTCGCTCAATCGGGTCTCACGATTCCCGTGTTAGCTACTCGACGGGGTGTCGTGCAGAGTTATCACAACTTCTTCGCTATGTTGGAGAAATATAACCCTGACAGCTGCACGTTCTTCACACCTACAGGAGAGTTAGGTTTTGCTCTTCATGAGATGCAAGCAGTGTCGGGGTTATCGCTTGGAAAAACGCCCTATGAGGAGTTCATCCCCACCACCAAGGAGCTTTCCTTACTGAAGGCGGCTCACCCGGAAATTTACGCTACTTTCTAGGAGTTGATGTGTCACTTCCACATATGTGCCTAAGTCTTTGGGATGCGTGGAGGGGGCATTATGCATACCACGTGGGCAGAATACCTTTTTCAGAACTTAAACCGAAAAGACGTAGCCGTATCTCGCGTTGCAGCTATCTCTCCCAAGGAGGCCAAAGCTCGGATTAAGGCTTCTAATGCCACCTACAAAACAGAGCATGCAGAAGATGATTTCGAGGCTGGTGTCGAGTTTGAAAGTTTTCACCACCAAGCCATAGTCCCTATTTCTGACACGGCTCTTCTTGCGGGCTTCTTCATGGTTTGGTTGAAGCGGTGCGTAGTACCGTCAAAACCAACTGAGGCGATATTAGCTGAATTTGTGCACCCAGCTACTTTACTAGCGCATGGGAGACCTATGAGTCTCCTTACTGCTATGGTCGGCTGCATACAGAATGGCCTAAGGATGTTGACCTTAGAACTTCTCAGCGCTTCAGGAATTAAGACTACCAAGAAGAAAGCCGGGAGAACTCCTCCACCACGTATACCAGTGCCGTATACATATTTGGTGGCCTGGTTCGTGCTACATTATCCCTCATTGATGACGGGAGTATACGAGGGTGATGACACTTATATTCCCTTTGTACAGAGATTGGAATCGACCACGTGGACTTATTCTTATATAATCAGGGCTCAACAACTCCTATCTCGGGAAGACAATTATCGGATTTTCTGTTGCGCTCCTAACTTTGACGGAGCTGATGTAGAAAACGCCCTCTTCATGGACTTGCTTTTTGAGGGCTCGTCTTCTTTGGAAGAGGGCAATTTTAGCTGGCTTCTTATGATTAGGTTGGGCTACCTAGTCTATCGCTTACGGGAAAAGTGCATCATCGAGCCTTACATGCCTTCTAGATTTGCTAGGCAATTCGGATATGACCAGCTTTACGTTGGCAATCCTAACCCGGCATTGGCTCAAATTGGGAACTTGTATGAAGGAGCTCACGCATGGTACTGTTCGCGTGGAAAATCGTGTTCTTCTTCATTGAGGATTCCATTACAAACTTTGAAAACAACTTTATGCGTTTTACAAATATCCGGTCTTTTTATAAGAGCCGGTTACAATGGAGATCGAAATAAAGAAAGAAACAAAAAATTACAACTTTCCTTTGAACAGATCGCGAGCTCCTGTTTTGCGGTTGCTCGCTTTGTGGGGTTCTTTGCCTGCGCCGGGGTTGATTACCGTTGACCACCGCGAGATCTGGATCCAGGCAGATCTACAACGTATTACGGGTATTATCCCACCAAGGAGATAATAGCCGGGAGGGATCGTTTCGCCAAGGAAACGACCGCTCGAATCTCGGGATCTAAGAACCAAGCTTAGATCCGGAGTAGAACGATGTAGATCTGAGGATTAGCTTCTTCGAACTCCTGCCTTGTTTGTCGCGGGTGCTCACCGAAAACTGAATCCGAGTGTCCAAGCTTCAAGCCTTCACAATTCCGAGTTGAGATGATAATCCGGCAGAGTTTCGGCTCTTTAGAAGTTCAACCAAAAGTCCTCTCAAATGAACGAGTGCCAGGCCTATTTATAGGCACTCAAAACTGTGCCTTTGGCACAAAACAGCGCCTAGCCACCTCTGGGTGGCTCGGCCTTGGCCGAGCCACCTTAGGGTGGTTCGGTTCGGGCCGAGTTCCCCCAGGTGCGCTGGTTTCGTCGTTTTCCGTTGTTTCCGGTTTTTTGTCCGTTGTTCGGCTGTTTTGTTGATTTGTTGACTTGATTCCTGATTTGGCAGTAAAACCCAGTCGGTGTTTGAGTTCAAATCCGCTTTGTTGGATGACTCGTTGACTCCCCGAACCATTGACGTTGTTCACGTGCGGTTCGTTAGCTTCGTAGCCTCTTTAGTTCGTTTTGTCGCTCGAACGTCCGTTGATTTGTCGAATCATCATGCCGAGCTAAGCTAAGGGACCTATAGGCAATTTTACACGCCTACAGATACCCCCTCCAAAATGTTCCAGCCTCATTCTTTTATAGAGGAGTCTGGGATATTTTGGATATGATTGTCCCTTACCCTTTGTCGGTGTAACGGGACCTGGAACGACTTTCGTTCTGTATTCCTTCACTCCTTCAGGCTATTCGGTGCTTTGTCGAATGCTTGAAAAGATTCCGGTGCTGCATTTATTGTCTGACCGTCGTCGGAATTTGAACTTGAAGTCGATTCCTGATTCTTCAATCTTTTAGCTTGTGCTGGTTGGTTTGACGTACAACTAACGCTCGATTGTTGGCGCAGAGTCTTCATTTGCGACGCGTTGTCCGGCGTCGTGTTATTGAGTTATCCTTAAGAATATTTTTAGAAGAATACTCTCCAGGAACTTCTTAATAAAAATAGGGAATAGTTTATACTCGTATACCTTATTGGAGTATTCTTTTAGGTTCGAATAATCTGAATCGGCCCAAAAAATGTACCAGAAAGGCATTATTTGGGCTCAAACATCTTTCCAACTCTTCCAAATATGTGAGAGAGGGATTAAATAGGTGAGGAATTGAACCGTAGGTTGATCTGAAATCATTTCAATGCTTAATTCAACTCCAATTCGAATTCTGGTTCGAATTTGGCTCAAACTGGTTCGAAATTGGTCCAAACTGGTTCAATCTGACTCATTCTGGCTCAATCTGGTCTACTCTAGCTCATTCTGGCTCAATCTGGTCCACTCTGGCTTGGTCAGGTCCAGCCAGGTTCAATCTGGCTCAATTTGGCCCATTCAGACTCAATTCGGGCTCATTCTGACTCAGTCTGGTCCAATTTGGCTTGGTCTGGTCCAGCCCGATCTGGTCTGGTTCAATCAGATCTGGTTCAAGGCTATAAAAGAGGGATTTTTCTCTTTTTTTTTTCTTTTCTTCCTCCTCTCTAGGGCCGGCCGAAAATCTCCCCTCCCCTCTTGATTTTTTCTTCCGTCGAGCATCCGTTCTTCGCCAAAATTTAATCTTTGTCTTAGATCTAGTCTTCCTTTGGATCTTTGACTGAGAAACCTCCCCAAAAATTCCATCTTTAGAATTTCTTTTAGGCCCCTCGAGCGCGTGCTGAGAGTTTCCAAAAAGGTCTCATCTTCGTTGGATCTCGAGCCTTTCTTCAGGTAAATCTTCCACAATTTTGATCTTTTTCATGCTCAATTTATTTTATGCATTTGTGGGATCATATGTGAGGGTTGAGGGTGTGATTTGACGCCTCGAGCTTCTCTTTCAGGGGGTAGATCTGATAAAAAAGTGATCTTTTTTCTAGATCTGACCTCTTTTAACCTATTTTGCAGCTCGTCATGTCGCGTGCTTCGAGAGGTCGTTCCCCTGCTATGTCGGCTGATGGCGCGCCTCCCTCCTATGCTGGTGAGCTATTTTTGGCAGTATTTGGAAATTTAAGAATTAGTCCCTATTTTCTTATAAATTTACAAATTGGTCCTTTTTTACCCCACGTTGTTCTCCTTGGCGAGGCAATCGGGAAGAGCCT
>BQKN01062481.1:162633-189717 GCA_022839385.1 Asparagus kiusianus
TGCCGAGCTAAGCTAAGGGACCTATAGGCAATTTTACACGCCTACAGGTACTTCTTTTCCACCGGGGGAACCCATGCGCAATTTACTTTACCCAACTCGCCGCCTGGTTGTTCTACCGTTGCAAATTTTCGCAACTGGTTTGGAGAATTTTCCCAAGTCCCTGACTATGATATTTACACCTCCTGCATAAATGAGATTCGGGAGTTGTATCGTTCGAGGAGCAGGTCTTCGAATACTCGTTTGCCGGGGATAGAAGAGTATCTATCCTGTGAACAGAAAGCAACCGGAGCCGTTGAAGTTCCTAGAGAGTTATCTACCATAGAACCTTCTAAAGAAGAGGTTTCTACGGGGATCAGAGAGGGAAAACTAATTGCTGATTCTCCCGGAGAACAGACAACTAAAGAGATTCCTGCAGAAGTGCCTGTTTCTGAACCTCACTCTTTAAGATCGGGTAAGAAGGCTCTTTCTGCCGCTGAGCAAGGCGAGTATGACAGGAGGGTTCGTAAACGATTGCCCATCATGGCTAAAACTTCAAAAACAGCTAAGTTGATGGGGGATACGATAAAATCGGCACGTGCTGCATCTCCTGAGAACAGAGAGGATACTACGCTTCCAGCCGCTTCTCCTAGTCTAGAAACGACAACCGGTGGGCAGGAAGCGGCTGTCTCAGGCTCAACGTCGAATATGGTTAAAAAGTTATCATATGAAGCTACGCACACCCCTACTTGCACTGATTATGCAAATTGTTTTATTTATCCAACTGCTCCACCTCCCAGCTCAGAAACTTTTAGAGAGCTCATCGAACAACTAAAGCGTTGGATGCAAATGACTATCGACGTTGTTAGCCTCGGAGGTGTGAGCTTTAAGGTTTTTGAACCTCACCTGCTAGAATGTCTCGCCAAGATTAGGAACCAGGGGAATGCATTATGGACTAAGAATTATCGCGAGAGCATCATTATTTTGGAGTATGAGCTAGAGTTCCTTTCCATGCTGCAACGCGACGACATAGGACCAGAAGTGGATCGGGCTCTTTCTGAGGCCAGGGCTTTGAAAGCACAACAGCAAAAGGCCCTTCAGAAGAGTCTGTCTGAGACGGAATCTCGTATTGCCAGCCTGCGTGGGGAACATCTCCAAGTACAAGGGGACATGGGCAATTTTGCTGTGGGTCTCCGAGATACTGCGGCAGAACTTGCTCGTGCTGGTGTTGAGCTACCTCAGATAAATGCTCAGCTAGCTGGTGATATGGAGGTCTTAAAAGGGTTAGCTGTTTACTGTGATGGACTTTTCACAGGCTATTGCGACGAACTCGTCGCTGCTGATAAGCTTCGACGGGAGATTGCAGAAGCAACGCCTAATGAAGAGGAGCTCAAGAGCAAGATAACTAAAGAAATCAGAAAGGCTCGCGAAGAGAATATATCAGCGCTAAAATCTAAACTCAAGTCTTTTAGACTGATGAGTCCCGATGTTTAGGATTTGCACTGCTTTTGGTGGAGGAATAAATTTGTATCATTTTCTTTTCGATTGTTTTCAACTTGGTATTCAAATTGACAATATTGGATGGAAATGATATCATTTTGGTTTTCATCATCTCTTTTGTTGAAATCTGGTTCAAGACAATGAAAAGTAATGCAAATGCTGTAAGTGTAGTGTTAACTCAATATGAAAATGAAATTCTCTTTATTACCACTTAGAATAATTCCAGAAAATTTCAATCGTCAGAGGTGTAGTGTTAACATGACGAAATACAAAACAGAATTACACTATAAATAGGCAACCCCCAGCCTGATTTAGCTGGGGTTTAGGGGGCTACATGATTTACGACAAATATCTCTTTAGGAATTTCCCATTAATTGGCATCAGGAGCCTATCTCCTTGTTGATTGATGAGGCGATATGCTCCGTTCGAATAAACTGAGTCTATTACGAAGGGCCCTTCCCATTTAGGATTGAACTTCCCTTTGGTTTTGTGTGTCATCACCATGGGTCGTCTGTTGGCTAAAACCAAATCGTCCTTCTTGAAAATCCGTTCCTTAACCTTTTTGTTGTAGTCTTTGGAGATCCGAGCTTGATATAATTTTATCTGCTGCTGAGCTTGAAGTCGTTTGTCGTCAAGGGCTTCAAGTTCTTGTAGACGTCGTTGATGTTTTTCTTCCTCTGTTAGTCCAGTTGTGATTGCCACTCTCAGAGAAGGGATCTGGATCTCTAGTGGCAATACAGCTTCGCAGCCGTATACCAAAGAGAATGGTGTAGCTCTCGTAGGGGTCCCCACCGTCGTGCGGTAAGCCCACAGACATTCACCGAGTCTTTCATCCCAATCACGTCGGCTCTTGGAAACAAACTTCTTGAGAAGTTTCACTATGGTTTTGTTGAAAGCTTCTGCAAGACCATTTGCTGGCGGATAATATGTCGTAGATGCGACACTTTGGATTCTGAATTTGTCACAAAACCTCTGAAACCCAAAACTGACGAATTGTGTCCCGTTGTCGTGAAATATTCACCTCGGGACTCCAAAACGGTAGATGACATGATGTTTGATGAACTTGATTACGTTTGAAGTCTTGACTTCTTTCAACAGGATTGCCTCCGCCCACTTGGAGAAATAGTCGGTCATAACCAGGATGAACCGGTGTCCTTTGGAGGTCGGAGGAGAAATTGGTCCCACGATATCCATGCCCCACACTTCGAATGGCCAGGATACAGATGTGGGTTGTAAGTTCCCAGGTGCTTGGTGGATGAAATCCCCATGAATTTGACATGCGTGACAACGTTTAGCATAGTCAACAGCGTCTGAGAACATCTTTGGCCAATAATAGCCAATTCGACGGAGGCGATCTCCTAATTTAGCTCCGGGTTGATGGGCTCCGCACATTCCGTCATGAGCTTCTTTGAGGGCCTCTTTTGTTTCCTTCCGAGAGAGGCATCGAAGTAAAACTCCATCATGTGATTTACGATATAGGACTTGAGAGACTGTATCGTAATAGAATCGGGGGGCTTTCCGCTTGATGGCGGCCGCTTCTTTAGGATCGTCGGGTAAAATTCCGTACAGGATGTAGTCGATGTATGGAAATTGCCAATCTCTAGATTCGAGCTCCATGGAGGTTGTACAGACCTCTCCTGTCATTGTTTTGTCTGAGCTTTCCTCCGTAGGAATCTTGGAGCAGTATAGTTCACGTCCCGTGACTGGGATCGTTATTTTGACTCCTGGCGGTAATGCCAGCGAAGTTGCCAATAAAGCCAAAGCATCTGCGTAAGCGTTCTGGGCTCGTGGAATATATTCAATAAAGAATCCTTCGAACTTCTTAGCTTGCTTCAGCACTACGAAGTAGTACGGGATTAAGTCCTCATGACGTACTTCGTATTCCCCTCGGACTTGATTTACGATGAGCTGAGAGTCACCGTAAGCCTCAAGATGCCGAATATTAAGTTTTTCGGTAAGTTGCATCCCTAGTAGCAGAGCATTATACTCAGCTACATTTTTGGTGCAAGGTTCGATTAGGGAAAATCCTCTTGGGATTACGTGACCGTTAGGAGAGACGAACACCACTCCTACTCCTGCAGTAATCGCTCCGTGAGGGTTTGCTCTAGATGCACCGTTGAAGAATAATTTCCACACTTATGTAGATTCTTGAGTGACACAAGCCTCGGCGACTTCGTCGGGCAATTCTTCATACAGTTTTGATGTCCCTGACACCGGATGATCGGCTAAGAAATCTGCCAATGCTTGACCCTTGACTGCCTTTTGGGGCATGAATTGCATGTCGTATTGTGATAAGAGAATGGCCCATTTTGCAAGCCGACAGTTTAGAGACGATGGTTTCGTCATCAGTACCCTCAAGGGATTCACTTTAGAGATGACGTGAATTGTTTGTCCGACTAGGTAATGTCGCATCTTTTGAACCGCGAATACCAAAGCAAGATATTCTTTTTTGACTGGATTGTACCGGTGTTCGGCTCCCATCATGGTTCTCCTTAAGTAATAGATGGCTTGCTCTTGCCCTTGATCATCGTTCTGGGCCAATAACGCTCCTAAAGAATGATCCATAGCCCTCACATATAATAGGAATGGTTTTCCTGATATAGGGGCCACGAGAACAGGTGGTTGGGTGAGATATTTCTTGATCTCTTCAAAAGCTTTCTGGCATTCTTCATCCCAGACAAAGGATACGCCTTTCTTCATAAGCTTCGAGAAAGGTTGGCAGCACCCCGAGAGATTAGATATGAATCTTCGGATGTAAGCCAATCTACCTTGCAGACCTCTAAGCTCTTTGAGATTCTTTGGCGGCGGCATGTCTTGGATGGCACGCACCTTTTCTGGATCAAGAGAGATTCCCTTGGACGTGACAATGAATCCTAGGAATTTTCCACTTGATACGCCGAGGAACGATTTTGTCGGGTTCATTTTAGTTGGTGTTCAAGCATGATATCGAACATTATCTTCAAATCTGCAAGATGATCACCCTTACATTGGCTTTTCACAGCTATGTCATCAACGTAGCATTCTATCTTCTTACGCAGATGTTCGTGGAAGATGGCGTTCATTGCTCGTTGATAAGTTGCACCTGCGTTTTTCAGGCCGAAGTGCATTACTGTGTAGCAATACAGCCCCAACGGTGTTCTGAATGCAGTATGCTTTTCATCTTCCGGATACATCTTGATTTGATTGTACCCGAAGAATCCATTCATGAAAGACATCCTTTCATATCCGCAGGTGTTATCGATCATAACATCCGTGATAGGAAGCGGGAATTCGTCTTTTGGACAAGCTGCATTAAGATTGTGGAAGTCGATGCATATCCGGACTTTATCGTTTTTCTTGGGAACTGGCACAATGTTGGCTACCCAGTCTGGGTGTTGTTCCTCCTTAACAAAACCAGAGTCTATAAGCTTTTTTACTTCATACTCAATCGCTTCCATGATCTCTGAATAAAACCGGCGTTGTTGTTGTTTAACAGGTTTGGCATCCGGATTGATGTTGAGACGATGCATGGCCACTTTTGGGTCAAGACCAGGCATGTCTTCATAATTCCAAGCAAAGACATCTATATATTCTCGGACAAGAGATATAAGGTCTTCTTTCTCAGATGATGATAGGCTTTCACTTATGAAAATTGGTTTTGGGTTAGATTCATCCCCCATGTTGACCTGGATTACGTTATCTTCAGTGGGTGGTTCGCGTTGTTCGAAACGCATATCCCATAAGATGTTAAGACGTTTAATCCATGGGTCATTGGTTGCTTCAATTAACCCTTCATCACCTCCTGCATCTTCATCTGGGTGACTAGTTGAAACCATGTTCACAGTCATACTTTTAAAGAAAGGCCTGACGCTGACGTCAGACTCCCAAGAAGATGTCTCGGATGAATGATCCTGTCACAGATAGTTACTTATTTCATTCTCTGAGACAACGGGAGGTGTGACAAACCCTAAGCCTCTTCTGGTTTTTTAATAATAATCTGGGGGTTTCCCTTCAGGGGTTAGGGACATTCGAATTGGTGTTCGCCTTCCCTTTTCGAAGTTTAGAGCCTGTTTTTCACCAAAGTCATACCCCATTTGTTTCATTAACCTGAGGGAGTTGGGTTCGTGATAATGGAATTGAGGAACTCCATCATCTTCCTCCGAACTTCCTCGTTTGAGTTGTTCGTGTTTGACTTTCCCAAAATAGATTGGCTTCTGCCCTTTCCTTTTGGACGGGACTTTGAAGAAAGCCTTTTGTGCGTCTTCTATTTCTTCATCTGAAGAGAAAGATGACTTAATTGGCAGCCTAAGGGATGTTGCTACGCACAATGTGTGCCACGGGTTGGTACCTGCATTATGATCATTCTCTATTTGTTCATTTTTAGAGGACACATCAGACAAATACGCCAAAATAAAATCTTTATTAATGCACCATTCACCCCCGCTCGGTACATTATTATTATTCTCACCCTGACCCCTTACATCTAGATTCAATTCCCATGGACAATCGTCTTCAGGATCTGGTTCAGTGTCGGCTTCATTGCCGCTGTCTGCATCTTCTTTCTCTTGGGATTCAAGGTAGAAGACGGAGTCGGTGTGAAAGTTTTCTACTCCTCTGAAGGGATATTTCTCCGCAATTAGGGTTCGAACCTCCCCTTCATCATTGGCATATTTCATGACCTGATGTAGAGTAGATGGGACAATGCGGTTCGCATGTATCCATGGTCGTCCTAACAAGAGATTGTAGGATGTGTCCGCATCTATTATGTAACAGGTCACTTCGGACTTGAGGTCCCCAATTTGACACCTGAGTTTGATCTTCCCCAGGGGCCGAGTGCTATTTGCATTGAACCCGAAGATGGTGGTCTGAGTAGGTTCAGTCAGTGCATAGGGATTCCTAAGACCTGCATGACCCTGTAGCGCATGATGCTGAGTGTTGAGCCCGGGTCAACCTGAACACGGCTGATTTCTGACGACCCAATGTACCCTGTATAGTACAGAGGTCTATCATGCTTGTGTTTGACCTGCATATCTTCTTGAGTAAAGGATATGCAAGGTAGGCTTCTTGCTGCTTGCAGATATTACAGACAAGGTTGGTCTTCAGAACCTTCCGGAATTGGAGCAACTTGCGTAATGAAGCTCTCTGTATTCTTTAAAGCTTCAATTAGAGCTTCCTTGGTAGTCTTGGACAGCCTCAGGAGCTCATATAGTGTAATTTTGGTCGGTATGTTGGCTAGCTGTGCCATGACATTGAATTGAAAAGGAGTGCTTGATTCCCCGGGTTCCTGGTGAAGATTTCTATTGAGCCGGACCTCTTTTTGCTTTCCCTTATCAGTCGGCTTTTTCGGTACAGAACCCCAAGTGTCTTGGGGCTGTTCTTCAGCTTCTTGAGGATTCTGGTTGTAGTCTCCTAAGTAAGCCTTCCCTGACTGAGTGCCAGGGTTGTCTCCTGAGTATGCTGCCAGGACAATCCTCTCTTCCTCTGAATCAGTGAGAGGTTTGAGGTGGTCATCACTCTCAGTAATGGAGGGGCTAATCATATTAGAAGACTTAGCCTTGCCTCCTTTTTTCTTGGACGAAGTGTTCGTCCACTGTTGATCTCCTAGCAGGTCAGGGTGGACCCACATGATTTCTCCTTTTAGGGTGGTGAGGGGTACCAACCCCCTGTCTTTCTGACCATGTAAGTCAGTATTTTTCATATGCATCTCTCCCTTGTAGACGGGAATGACGCCATTTGCAATGGTCACTGGTGGGAAGTCGCCGAATTGGACCGCTATCAAATTGGTAAACACGGTCTTCTGCTCAGGCTTCAGTGTGAGCACGTTTGCATTTACCAGATTTTGTAGAATGTCTTTGAAGACGTAACATTTTCTGGTAGAGTGGCCCAGGAACCTGTGATAGCGGCAATAGCTGGGATCATCGACTTTTCCTGCCTCATCCGGTTTCCTGATTTCGGGAAGCTGCAATTTGTTGTTCTTCCGAAGTAGTTGGAACAAGGTGTCCACATGTTCTTCTTTGAATGAATACTGGTTGGGCGCTCTCTGTTGATTTGGCGCCTTGCGTTGTTTCGCGGGAGGTGGTACTCGTGTGTTAGCATCAGCCGCCAGAGTCTCATTTCCTTTAGACCGCTGAGCATTGTTCTGGTTACGTTGCTGCTGCGGTTTGGGCTGTGCGACTTCTTCAGCCTTAACACGAGCAACTATCTCTTCAGCTTGTTCTCCCTGCGAAACCAGCTATCTCCAGGATCAACATTCTGCTACCCCCATCTGAGCCAGAAGCTGGGTCTGCAAATTGTGCCTGCAAGTTTCAACCAAGATTGATTGGGTCATACCTGACGGGCATCGCAGTCCCATACTGCGGAATCTCTCAACGTATGCTTTGATGGACTCTCCTTTCCTTTGTCTGGTGGCTAGAAGAGTCGGGACTAAAACTTCTGTATCGTCCTCAAAGAACCTGGCCAAGAATAGCCTTTCCAAATCTACCCATTTTTGGATAGATCCGACAGGAAATTTCATAAACCACTCAAAAGCGACACCCTTGAGTGTACCGATGAATAGTCGGGTCAGAATGGCGTCGTTTGCTACTACGTCTCCAGTCTGTGACTTGAAGTAGTAGATGTGTTGGTTTGGTGATCCCGTGCCATCGAAAGGTTGCAGAGTTAGAGCCTTAAACTTCGGTGGGTAGGGAGCTGTGTCCCACTCAGCAGGATAAGGTCGTACTATTCCTTCTTCGCGGAGCTCGCTCCTATTGGCGATTGCATTGAGTCGGGCCTCTAATTCGTCTACTTTAGTAGACTGAGAATGCAGTTCTCTTTCTGTTTCCTTCTCGTTTTCAGAGGAGGATTCCAGGTTGTGAGTTTCACGATCTGAATGTTCAGTCGCTTTTTGTTTTCCCTTCGATGTGGTTCTTCGAGAAGATTCAGGTCTTTGGCCTTTTTCAGCAAGGAGCTGGGCCAACATATCCTTGACTTGGAGAAGTGTCTCTTGTTACGCTTGGAGCATAACGTGATGTTCGTCGACTCTTTTAGCTGAGTCTTCATGGTTCCCCGTCATGTGAGCGGAAACTTCACGAGCCACAACAGAGCTGGAAGATTGAGATTCGGCTATTGCCGAATGTTCATCATCAGAGACAATTCCTTTGGCTAACCTCTGGTAGTTAACCACGTGAATAGCTCCTGTACGAGTTCGGGTGTGTCGGTACACCCCTTCAAACTCTTCACACCTTTCCCGAACAGTCGGGGAATGACTCCTTTGTGATTCCTCAGAACTAGGATTTGAAACCTTTCCTCTACCTATCATATTTATAGTGACTTTGGGATATTCAGCCTCGGTTGTCTTCTTTCTGTATCGACGTTGTCGTTTGGCGGGCCTGACAACGTTCGTCAACCTGTCAAATACAGACTGTCGAGGTGCAGATGTGCAACAATGGCATTCTGAAAGGACTGCCGAGATAAGCCTCTCACATTGGCACGAGTGAGCTTCTTGTACCACTGGTTTTCCTCTTAATAATAATTCCCGCAGATCAGGAACTTGGGAGGAAACTTTCCTTGGGTGTGAAGGCGGAGATGGTACCCCCTGCCCTTGGGTAGATGAGATTGGTTCTTGTTGAACGTGAATTTTGAACCCACGTTGACTTTTTTGAACCTGACGGACCTCTTGATGATCGCGTTCTTGAAGAACAACGCTAGGGTCGCGTTCGGATTTGTTAACGTTAGGCCGGGGCCTTCGTTTAAATGATGAAACAGACCCCCAAGGGTCATGTTTTGATTGAACGCGCCCCTGAGGGTCGCGTTTAGTTGGTGAAACAGACTCTTGCGAGTCATGTTCTGTTTGAACGCGCCCCTGAGGGTCACGTTCATCTTTGGCAGCTTCCTTCTGAGGGTTGTGTTTTGAGGGAACAACGCGCCACTGAGGGTTGCGTTTCAGCTATATTAGCCGAGGCTCATAGTCGGGCTCATTGTCGCGAAGCGAGCGTTCTGTTTTGGGAACGCTACGTTCGGGTAAAGTTTCAGAAACGCGATCCTCGCGTTGGGCCAACATTCGGCTTTCGCGCAGGTGTGCTCGTCGTATGGATCTTCTCCGTCTGCGAGCGGCGTTTTTCTTGGCTTGTCTCAAAGCCTTAGCAGCAATGTCGTTGACGTTCATGGAGTTTGTCTCCTCTATGGGCCTTTTATGGCCTGAAGCACGTCGTATTGACGCGGAGGTGGGATATTCAACTCACTGTGCGAGTTTAGCAGAGGCTGAGCCCGCTCCTGAAGCGGAGGGGCTGTTCGACGATTTTTGGCCAAAGGAGAGGACTTTCTTTGGCGTTTCATAAGCAGATTTGACCTCCTTGGAGATCTGGTGGACATCACGCCTAGCCTTAGGGCTAAGCGATCCAGAGGAGAGGGCTTCCTCGTATTTTGCTTGGTCGAACTCCACGACGAGAGTTTCAACAGTAGATCCCATGAGGTGGACGTCGGACTGCGCCACCACTTCTTCGTCGGAAAAGCTAGTCCCCAGCGGAGTCGCCATCTTTTGTATGTAGGAAAATTGCAGTAAAGAGAAGAAAAGAAATTTGATTTTGATTCCTTTAATCTCGGTTACAACTTGATTACAAAAGAGAGGAGAACGAATTTGGTTCTCCCCTTTGTTTAAAACTGGGTTCTTCTCGGTAGCGATGGAATGCCTCCTTCGATTGCTTGCGTCGAATTTGCTCTCCGTTGACGATCCGACCGTCTCTTGTCTCGTGGGAACGATTGAACTTCTGTGGAAAGTTTTATAAGTAACTCTTTGATGAGTTTAAGAACTCTGAACGAGTTAGAACTCTGTGGATAGAGTTGTTAGAACCGTAGATTCGGTTAACGACCAAGCGGATATTCTGCTGTTGAAGAATCCTTTCAGATTTGATCTTCTGAACTTAATTCGAAAATCCTATCTCCAAGGATTTCATCTCTCTTGCCTCTCAATATGGTCGAGATTTGAATCGCCTCAGAACCTGTGCGGTTTTGATGCCAAGCATGATTCTCCCAAAGCCCACCCTTTGCTCACTCTTCTATTTTTTAAAAAAGCCAGCCCTTAACTCAGTTGAGTTTGTTGAGTTTTTATAGGGGGATAAGAGGTTGTAACTGCCCTCTAAATCCGCTCCTAAGTGGGCGTGATTTCCTCAGATCGTGGGGAAAACGATTCTGGAACCGTTCGACTCATATTTGAACGAGTCAAACGCCCAACCTGGCATTCAGGACCCTAAACCCGCGTCTTAGAAATGAGACGCGAGGTTAGGTGTTGGCTGAGCGTCCAGAACGCGAGGGTCGCTCGCGTTTCACTTGTTGTAGCTTGGAACGCTGAGGTCGGGTGTTGATTGAACCTCAAGAACGCGAAGGTCGTTCGCATTTGACTTGTTATAACTTGGAAACGCTGAGGTCGTGTGCACTTCCAGAGTTGTAACGCGGGGATGACTTCCGCGTTTTAGAAGAAGTTGGTTAACTTGTAACCTCTTCTGTAAGGTGTTGCAAGGACCGTCGTTCAGTAATCCTCGCTTGAGTTGTTGTAGGATGTGAAGGTCGTCAGATTGTAACTCTCACTGTTGATTGTGAAGATCACTGAATAGAGTTTTTAACAGCTGTCGGAAGTGTTGTTGAATCGTAACCCTTCTCGATCTACATGAAAAATCCTCTACTTGCAATCTTCGTTTGTTGGCTTGAAAGCTTTCTGATTGCAGCTTTCATTATTGGCATTTGATAGGAATCAGTGAATATTTGCCCACAGCTCTCTACCAAGCAACTCACCAACTAAGTCTAACCTTTTATTCCTGAAATCATTATACTGCTCATCAGCATCTCTAATAGTTTCTAATATAATATTGGTCATGTTGTTGTCGTAACCATCAAGATCAATCATTTCAAACATGAGGTCGTGTTTGTAGCGATTATAATGCTATGGATGTAATGATTTAGAAATCTCTTCTGTTTTGATTATAAGGATGAATTCTGCCTCTTGATTTGAAGGAATCATTGCCTTGTAATCTCGTGGGGATCAGCTATCTATTGTGATTTTTAGACAGCCTATAGTGCTACTCTGGCGCTCTCTCATCACATTGTGCTCCTTTCTTATCTTGTCCTTGTTGCTGGGATAAAATCATTATCCCGTTGTTAGGTTTCTCTAGATTTCCGCAATGGTTCTCTTGCCATTGTCATTGTCACTATTCTGGATTTTGATTTCTTTTTTCACTATAGGTATATCTCCCTGCTTCAATTAGACTAGCGCTAATTGTTTGATGAAGAAATGACCTAAATTCTCCCAAATAGGTGATAATTGCTGTCTTGTCAAAAAAATATGGATGTTGCTGCTAACGACGCCATGAAGTCGATCAAATACTATGGAGCCTGCTGTGGCTCGGCTCTGCATGCCCAGCTCTCTAGGTACGAGTTTTACCTCGACCACATTCTCGTTTCGATATTTATAATATCAAAAGGAGAGCTTAATTTTCATAGTAAGTGAGATAGCAAAAATACATATGTATAACGTATCACAATACGAATTCATAACACATAGTATTCATGCAAATACCTTCAATCAACATAAAATAGTTGTCATAAAAAAAATTCTCAATTTTTGAGATATATGCATATATCGTCCTCACTCATACTAGGAAATCCTTACGGGCGCTATACATGAATCCTAAGAAACTCTATCCTAGCTCCACGACTCGACACAGGATGATCCTAAGGATACTGGAACTAGAGCTCTGATACCAACTGTGACGCCCCTGTTTTCACACATGGCTGCAGTCCAAGGTGAACCGAGAGATGTCAAACCTACCATGTACCCACACTGTGCTATAACAAGTTTTACCAATCACAGTAATATCCTCTAGTGGGATCAAATAAAAGCGTAGGTACAAAATAGGCAAAGAAGTTGAATAATAATAATAGACATGATAAAGAGGACGATATCTCATAAATAAAGGTCATGTCTTAACTAAAAATAAACTGAAATACATATGGAGTCTGAAATAACATACGATATCTCAACATGAATCAAAATGGAAAGTCGAACTAAGGCACATTGCCTTTACAAAATGAAACTAAAATCTAAGTCTGAATAAAATTTAAAACTACAGTGGAGCCTTTAATAAATCTCTCGGTATGGCGATTATGCAAGAACTCCATCATCTTGTGGCTCTCCGGAACTCCGAGCTACCTAAAAGGGTATTTTTAAAAGAAAAAGAAATAACAACAAGAGCGTCAGAGCACCACAGCAATATTACCCTCATCCGCCCCTAGGGGAAGGGCTACTAGGATGGAGTGGAGGCTCTATCTATTAAACATAGTCTACCTATATCATTTTCCTCGTATCTAACGGAATTAAAATTTAGACATCTACAAAACGAGACGTAGTACGTCGAGCAAAATAATCCAAACAAGGAAACCCTCATGTATATACCATATGTCCCGAATTATAAACATCTAAACATTAATACCGAAATAAGAATAAACAATCTAACGAAACTAATAATTAGAGATCCATAACACGAGACTGATATGTCGAGCGAAATAATCCAAACATGGAAACCCTCATGTATATACCATAAGTCTCAAATTGTGAATCTCTAATCATTGATCCCAACTAAAAAAAAGACAGTAAAAGAAATAAGATATCAACACATCGTATTTATAATATCTTCCACAATCACTAGAGAGATAGAATAAAATACCAACACATAATTCTGTATACTTTCAAAAGTAACGTATCTCAGTTATATAGGTCACTGATAGGTCGTATTTATAATCGGCATCTGTCAGACTTAGGCTATCAAGTAATTGTCTCAGTGCGACGAACTACCCTATAGGTATCCTGAACTGTGTACACGGCTCATTAGTCTCATCGCGATCTTAGTGCATAACATGAGTGCAGGACGGACTACCAAATAGGCATCCCAGAAATACGGCTCACGAGCCTCATCGCACCCTAGTGTGGGACGGACGGCTAGATCAAGCCTCCTAAAATCCGACTCAATGGCCTGTACATGTGGAATATCAACGAACTACCTTATGTAGTACTGAACTGAGCTCATTAACGATATCCACCTCATACAAATCTTTGTACCTCTGGCATGTCGATGCACTATCCCATATAATACTGAGCTATGCTCATCAATGATAGTTACCTCATGTATAAACCGTATATATCTGGTGTGTCGATGCACTGTCCCATATAGTACTAAGCTGTGGTCATCAACGACATCCAACATGTATATGAACTATATCAAATTCAAATATGATCAAATTAAAGTTTATCATAATTCCCTTGGGATTCTTAAATGTATAACATAACATATTCATGACTATATGTATAACATCAAGCGGCTCAAAACTCCGCGAATGCACCTCAAAACGGCGCAACACAGCTCCACAAAACGAGCAGGAAAACAGACGTGATATTTTTTAGTAAAACAAGCATATCTTTCTCTAGAAAAACTATTTTTAAAAATTGTTTTTTGTTTTAAAAACTAAATTCACACATCTTTCAGATGACATAAGTTTGGTTCAGTTTGGAGTTCATTTGTTATCCCAAATCTTTAGTTAAACATTATATATGTGTAGCCGTTTTTCTACAGGACATGTTGTGAGTAAAAAGATCATATCTTTCTCTATACAAAAGATTCTTAAGATTAGTCTTCTGTTTTAGAAACTAGATACATATATCTTTCATTTGGCACTAGTTTGGTTAAATTTGGAGCTTATTTTCTATTTCTAAATCTCAATTAAACATGATACAATTCCTATAATTTTCTGTAGAAAATATTTGTTTAGTACATCTCCTAAATTTCTCATATATAAATAAAATTATGAAAAACCCTAATGATTTTATGATCATGATACTATTATAAACAGTAAGAAAAAAATTACTAATCTAGCATTGGTTTATATTTTAACATTAAATATTTAAATTTTATCATATCATGTTAAGATTCAAACATGAAAACACATATTCAACATCATATTAAACATCTAACTAGTTATTTAACTATGAGGAAGGGTTTGGATGAAGATAATATTGCCTTAGACGTTGTTCTAAGCCTCTGAAATAATCAGTAACCAAAAAGAAGTGCAACCAAGCCGTTTTCCTCTTGCTACACGTTGATGATCTTGCCCTCGTGTCGATATTTGCTTCACAAAGCTCTCAAAATTCTCAACTTTAGGGCTAGGGGTTTAGAGAGAGGAAGAGGGCCTACTAGGGTTTGAAACTCTGATGTAATAATATTAATTTTCATGAAAACACATGTTTATATATATCCAAACCTGAAATAAACCCGTTTGACCCGAACCAGGATCCTAATCTGACTAGGAAAATGACCTTCGATATTTTGGCCATAACTTTCACGTCCGACCTCAGACTGAGGTGATCTAAGACTTGTTGGAAATCTCTTGAAGATACCTACAACCTTTTTCTTTTAAATTTTTCCAAATTCCATATACATCTATGAGAAAAATATAAAATCTCTCTCCTGGTCATAAATTTCCAGATTTATACATCGAGCATGAATTGTGCATTTGCTCTTATATATATACATATATACATTGAATTGATCTGAAACAAATTCCTGGCATACTCAAACATTATAATATGTTATTTATAAATATATAACAAATTTATTATTATTTATCACAAAATATTCAAATTATTAGGGTTTTACATTCTCCCCCCCCCCTCCCCTTAAAAGAATTTTGTCCTCGAAATTCAGAAATCATACTTAAGAAAATAATAATACTAAAAAAGTACGTAGAGGGTCTAATTTACCCCACAAATATAAACATCTCAGAATATTTACTCTTGAAAAGTATATAGGGATATTTATATTTAACAATCCAAGATGACTATATTCCCACTCAACCCTTAATCGAATGGATCTAGTACGTCGGGCGAAAAATCCAAACAAAGAACCCCCCATATATATACCATGTGTTCTAAAAGATTAAGAATTAAGCGGAACTATACGCATTCTAGCGTTAAATCTAAATATAACCACACAAATAATTGTACACATAAATCAATCTACTTCCTCAATAGGTGCAGGAAGTCGCGCGACATTACATATTTGCGCTCCCGAAAATCATCTTCGATGTCTTAACCATCTAAAATTTAAATACCCCCACTTAACACCTAACTAAATAGAACAAGTACATTGACCGAAAAATCCAAACAAGGAACCCCTCATATATATTCCATATGTTCCAAGTACTTAGGAGACAAGTGGTAATACTCTCATTTTAGTGTTAAGTATAAACATCGCCATACATGCAACCATAAGGCATAAACAAGTCATACAAAAATATAATTTACTAGATCAAACAGGTGTGGGTAGTCGCGATGTATACCCTCCTCGCGCTCCCAAGAACCTCCTCAACTCCTTTCCGGTTTCGCTGAATTGCCACAAAGGAAAAACATCTTGTTTCTAAATTTCTTGTCTTCCCTAGCAAGCATACAAACTTAGATTTTAATCGTAGTCAGATCATTCTAAAGCTAAATCTTCAGTGCGTTCATCATTCGCTGCTGCTCTACATCATGAAAGTGCTTCCTAAGCATAGAAATATGAAATGCAGTGTGTATACTAGACATCGATGCTGGAAGATCTAGTCTGTATGACACAGCTTCAATGCTCTCCTAAATCTGATACGGTCCAATGTATCTCGGCGTAAGCTTTTTCTGTCTCCCAAATTGCTAAACACCTTTCACATGCGATACCTTCGGCCTAACTGAATCTCCAATCTGAAACTCCAAGGGTTTTCATCTTTTATTAGCATAGCTCTTTTGCTGACTCTAAACGGCTAGAATCTGATCTCTGGTCAATGTTACTTTCTCAATAATCTGTCTCATAAGCTCTGGCCCAAGTGTTAAACTCTTCTCAAGCTCTACCTAGCATATTGGCGATCTGTAAGGCCTCCCGTACGATACTTCATACGGGGTCATACCGATTGTTATTTGATAATTATTGTTCTAAACGAACTCTATCAATGAAATATGATCCTCCCAGCTACCTTGAAAATCAAATAACACAAGCCCGCAATTTGTTTTCCAACATCTGATTTACTCTCTTCGTCTGACAATCCTTCTTAATTTGATACTGTCGTATCTGGAACTCCACGAAGTTGAATAGTCTCCTGAATAAATATCCTCCTTGGAATAAAATATGCTAACTTTATCAGTCTATCAACTATCACCCTAAACCGAATCATTCTCTTTCTTCGACTTCGATAACCCTACAATAAAGTCCATAGAAATATCTGTCCACTTCCACTCTGGAATGGGTAAAGGCTAAAGGGTTCCTGCCGGTCTTTGATGTTTTGCCTTCACTTGCTGGCAGGTAAAGCACTTAGCTACATATTCTGCAATCTCTCTACGCATGCCACTCCACCAAAAATATCTTTTCAGATCCTTGTACATCTTCATTGTACCTGGATGTACAGTATACCTGGTACGATGCGCTTCGTCGAATAAATCCTTCTTCAGCTGAGCAATAGCTGGCATTACTAATCGGCCCTTTATCCGAAGTCCTTCATCTTCTCTAATGGTCCAATTAGTCTTTGGCTCTTTGGAAATATCCCCCTTTCGGACCTAAATCCAAGAGTCGTCTAACTGAGTTCTGACCACTCTGTCACTCTAAGATGGCTATAGGGATAAAGCTCCCAAAAATGCGGTGCTTCCGCCAATCACTAGTCTAAAGTCAAACTGGCTAAGTGTGTGGAGATCTCGATATAACGAATATCTCAGAGCTGTAGTCCTGTGATGACGCTTCCTACTCAATGCGTCTGCTACGGCATTTGTCGTCCTCGAGTGATACTGAATCGCGAACTCATAATCCTTAATGAACTCAACCCATCGTCGTTGTCTCTGATTTAGTTCCTTCTAAGAGAAGAGGTACTTCAAGCTCTAATGATCTGTGAATAGCTCAAACTGTACCCCATACAGCTAGTGTCTCCATGTCTTCAATGCGAAGACCACTGCTGCTAGCTCCAAGTCATGTGTGGGATAGTTCTGTTCATGCGTTCTCAACTGACGCGAAATGTATGCTACTACCCTTTGGGTCTGCATCAAAACACCTCCTAGACTCGCTAATGATGCATCTGTATAGACTACGAAGGTCTTATCACTACTAGAAATGGTCAAAACTGGCGCTGTAGTCAACTTAGCCTTCAAAGTCTCAAAGGCCTCCTGGCACTCCGTGCTCTAAACAAAAGGTATACCCTTTTTCGTAAGGCATGTAAGTGGTGTCGAAATCTTCGAGAAGTCCTAGATAAACTTCCAATAATAGCCGGCTAAACCCAAAAAGCTATGAATCTCTATCTCCATCTTCGGGGGATTCCAAATCAAGAACTGCTGAAATCTTAGCCGGATCTATTGCTATGCCCTTTCTACTGATGACGTGACCGAGAAATCCGATTTCTGAAAGTCAAAACTCACATTCGCTGAACTTGACATATAATCGATGCTCCTGTAGAGTCTGCAAAGCTAACCGGAGATGCTGCTCGTGCTCTACCTCCGATCTTGAATAAATGAGGATGTCATCGATAAAAACTATCACGAACTAATCCAAGAAGGGATGGAAAACCAGGATTATCAAATCCATGAATACAGCGGGTGCATTGGTCAACCCAAATGGTATGACCAGAAACTCAAAAGATTTATATCGAATCAGGAAAACACGGCTTTGGGAAAATCCCTCTCCCGAACTCGCAACTACAATAACCCAAAACAAAGATCAGCCTTCGAGAAACATGCGGTTCGCGCAGCTGATCGAACAAGTCATAAATCCTAGGTAATGGGTACCTATTCCGGATAGTGACCTTGTTCAACTCTTTATAACCAATACACAAACGCATAATGCCGTCCTTCTTCTTCACGAAGACAACTGGCACTCCCCATGGAGAATGACTTCGATGAATAAAACCCTGAGCTAACAACTTATCCAACTGGGTCTGAAGATCCCTCATCTCAGCTGGTACCATGCGATAGGGTGCGCGGGATATCGGGGCTGTGCCTGGCTACAACTCAATACAGAACTCAACCTCTCACACAGGAGGTAATCCAGGTATGTCTTGAAAGACATCCTAATATTCTGAGACAACTCTAGTCTCTAATAAATTAATACCCTGATCCCATCGCATCACCTCCTCGATATATGCCAGAAATAACTCCGCAAAACGGTTACCCTGGGAGGTTGCTACAATCATCTCGGACCCATCGGACGCTCGCAAATTGACCGTCTACATAAAAAAGTCAATACTATCATGGTAGGAAGATAACCAATCTGTACTAAAAATTTAACATCGACAACACGATCAACTCGATGTCTAACTCAGACTCATCTAGTTTGATGACACATCTCCTACAGATGGAAGGGACACCCCCTAGAGGGGTAGGCACTGATAATGAAAAATCTAAGGAATGCCACAAGCTGACACCCATCAACAAAGGTATGAAGGATAAGAGATAAACGAATTTCATAAATCAAACTAGATCCGAACTAAAAATGAAATCACGAATAAAGTTCCGCTCATACCCTAATCATGCGGTACAGCTGAATAGACTTTGCTGGATAGTGCAAATCTCCTGGATAATACAAATCTGGTTTGCTGGCCCCTAAATCTTTGGATTAATAAGTAGTACTTCTTTTTCCTCACTGCTGGCCGAAATTACGACTCTGAGATTGTCGATTGCGACCTTTATCATGCTAGCTTCCTGCTATGAACTGCTACAAGTCTTTTGCTATTTGTTCGACCATGTTGTGATTGTAACATGTTTCTCCGAATCTCTGTGCTACTCCGACGCTCTCTAATCACATTGTGCTCCTTTCTTATCTTGTCCTTGTTGCTGGGATAAAATCATTCTCTCGCTGTTAGGTTTCTCTAGATTTCCACAATAGTTCTCTTGCCATTGTCATTGTCATTGTCACTATTCTGGATTTTGATTTCTTCCTTCACTATGGGTATATCTCCCTGCTTCAATTAGACTAGTGCTAATTGTTTGATGAAGAAATGACCAAAATTCTCCCAAATAGGTGATAATTGATGTCTCGTCAAAAAAATCTGGATGTTGTTGCTATCCTCTAGCGATGGTCCTCAATGCTGAATATATATTTGACTTCTGCTTGGTTCCTAGCCGATGTTAAAGAAACTTTCATATACTCATTCCCTTATTGGTTGCAATTGAAACTGGTGTGCCTTGAAATTTTGGTGCTCATACTGTCTAATAATTTTCTTATCCTTTCAGAGTTAAATCTTCTGCTCTGCGGCTCTATCAACAATTGATTGTGGTGGTGGTGTACTCATTAGTATTTCATCTTTACTTCCACGACGGGTACAACCGGTGGTGAATCTCTTGAAAGTGGTGTTGCTGACGAAAACGGATACACTTCTTGCTCCTTGATTGTTGTAAGATCTTACTGTTAACAGTGTCATGAAGTCGATCAAATACTGTGGAGCCTACTGTGGATCAGCTCTGCATGCCCAGCTCTCCAGGTATGAGTTTTCCCTCGACCACATCCTCATTTTGATATTTATAATATCAAAAGGAGAGCTTAATTTTCACAGTAAGTGAGATAGCAAAAATACATATATATAACGTATCACAATACGAATTTATAACACATGGTATTCATGCAAATACCTTCAATCGACATAAAATAGTTGTCATAAAAAAAATTTCTCAATTTTTGAGATATATGCATATATCTTCCTTACTCATACTAGGAAATCCTTACGGACTCTATACATGAATCCTAAGAAACTCTATTCTAGCTCCACGACTCGACACAGGATGATCCTAAGGATACTAGAACTTGAGCTCTGATACCAACTGTGACGCCCCTGTTTTCACACATGGCTGCAGTCCAAGATGAACCCAGAGATATCAAACCTGCCATGCACCCACACTGTGCTACAACAAGTTTTACCAATCACAGTAATATCCTCTAGTAGGATCAAATAAAAGCGTAGGTACAAAATAGGCAAAGAAGTAGAATAATAATAATAGAAATGATAAAGAGGATGATATCTCATAAATAAAGGTCATGTCTCAACTAAAAATAAACTGAAATACATATGGAGTATGAAATAACATACGATGTCTCAACATAAATCAAAATGGAAAGTCTAACTAAGGCACATTGCCTTTACAAAATGAAACTAAACTCTAAATCTGAATAAAATTTAAAACTACAGTGGAGCCTCTAATAAATCTCTCGGGACGGCGACTATGTAAGAACTCCGTCATCCTGTGGCTCTCCGGAACTCCGAGCTACCTGAAAGGGTATTTTTAAAAGAAAAAGAAACAACAACAAGAGCATCAGAGCGCCACTACAAGATTACCCCCATCTGCCCCCAGGGGAAGGGCTGCTAGGATGGAGTGGAGGCTCTATCTATTAAGCATAGTCTACCTATATCATTTTTCCCGTATCTAGCGGAATTAATATTCAGACACCTACAAAACGAGACGTAGTACGTCGAGCGAAATAATCCAAACAAAGAAACCCTTATGTATATACCATATGTCCCGAATCGTAAACATCTAAACATTAATACCGAAATAAAAATAAACAATCTAATGAAACCAATAATTAGAGATCCATAACACGAGACTGGTACGTCGAGCGAAATAATCCAAACATGGAAACCCTCATGTATATACCATAAGTCTCAAATTGTGAATCTCTAATCATTGATCCTAACTAACAAAAAAAAAGATAGTAAAAGAAATAAGATATCAACACATCGTATTTATAATATCTTCCACAATCACTGGAGAGATAGAATAAAATACCAACACATAATTTTGTATACTTTCAAAAGTAACGTATCTCTGTTATATAGTTCACTGATAGGTCGTATTTATAATCGGCATCTGTCATACTTAGGCTATCAAGTAATTGTCTCAGTGCGACGGACTACCCTATAAGTATCCTGAACTGTGTACACGGCTCATTAGTCTCATTCACGATCTCAGTGCATAACATGAGTGCGGGACGGACTACCAAAAAGGCATCCTAGAAATACGGCTCACGAGCCTCATCACACCCTAGTGCGGGATGGACGGCTAGATAAAGCCTCCTAAAATCCGACTCAATGGCCTGTACATGTGGAATATCGACACACTACCTCATGTAGTACTGAACTGAGCTCATTAACGATATCCACCTCATATAAATCTTTGTACCTCTGGCATATCGATACACTATCCCATATAATACTGAGCCATGCTCATCAATGATAGTTACCTCATGTATAAACCGTATATATCTAGTGTGTCGATGCACTATCCCATATAGTATTAAGCTGTGCTCATCAACGACATCCAATATGTATATGAACTATATCAAATTCAAATATGATCAAATCAAAATTTATCATAATCCCCTTAGGATTCTTAAATGTATAACATAACATATTCATGACTATACTTATAACATCAAGCGGCTCAAAACTCCGCGAACGCACCTCAAAACGGCGCAACACAGCTCCACAAAACGAGCAGGAAAAACCGACGTGATATCTGTTAGTAAAACAAGCATATCTTTTTCTAGGAAAACTATTTTTACAAATGGTTTTCTGTTTTGAAAACTAGATTCACACATCTTTCAGATGACATAAGTTTGGTTTAGTTTAGAGTTTATTTTTTATCCCAAATATTTAGTTAAATATTATATATGTGTAGCCGTTTTTCTACAGGACATATTGTTAGTAAAAAGATCATATCTTTCTCTATACAAAAGATTTTTAAGATTAGTCTTCTGTTTTAGAAACTAAATACATATATATTTCATTTGGCACTAGTTTGGTTAAATTTGGAGTTTATTTTCTATTTCTAAATCTCAATTAAACATGATACAATTGCTGTAATTTTCTGCAGAAAATATTTATTTAGTACATCTCTTAAATTTCTCATATATAAATAAAATTATGAAAAACCCTAATGATTATGATCATGATACTATCATAAATAGTAAGAAAAAAATTACTAATCTGGCATTGGTTTATATTTTAATATTAAAAATTTAAATTTTATCACATCATGTTAAGATTCAAACATGAAAACACATATTCAACATCATATTAAATATCTAACTAGTTATTAACTATGGGGAAGGGTTTGGATGAAGATAATCTTGCCTTAGACGTTGTTCTAAGCCTCCGAAATAACCAGTAACCAAAAAGAAGTGCAATCAAGCCGTTTTCCCCTTGCTACACGTTGATGATCTCGCCCTCGTGTCGATATTTGCTTCACAAAGCTCTCAAAATTCTCAACTTTAGGGCTAGGGGTTCAGAGAGTGGAAGAGGGGCTGCTAGGGTTTAAAACTCTGATGTAAGGATGTTAATTTTCGTGAAAACACATGTTTATATATATGCAAACCCGAAATAAACCCGTTTGACCCGAACCAGGAATCCTAATCTGACTAGGATAATGACCTTCGGTATTTTGGCCATAACTTTCACATCAGAATGAGGTGATCTAAGACTTGTTTAAAAGATCTTAAAGATACCTACAACTTTTATCTTTTAAGTTTTTCCAAATTCCAACTACATCTGTAAGAAAAATACAAAATATCTCCGCTGGTCATAAATTTTCAGATTTATACATCGAGCATGAATTGTGCATTTGCTCTTATATATATACATATATACATGTAATTGATCTCAAACTAATTCCTAGCATACTTAAACATCATAATAAGTTATTTATAAATATATAACATATTTATTATTATTTATCACAAAATATTCAATTTTTTTGGGTTTTACATTAAAGCACCCCGGGGTGGATATCTTACCTTGTGTCTCAAGAAGACTCCGATTTTATCAAGCTCATTTGAAGACTTGAAGATCCACTACAAGGAGGTTTATAATAACAAGGAGCAAGAGCTAGGGGTTGTTTGATCTTCCATCGAATCATGCTTCGAAAGTAAGCCTTCAAAGTTCTTGGTTTCTCTGTTTTTTATAGGTATCATGTTAGATTTAATTAGGATGGCCCTAGCTTATTTTTCATGCTCTCTATATGCTTAGTATTATTATACATATAGTCTTCCGTTGCGTGTTTTGCATGTATTTAGTAAGAATTTCCAACACATTCCACATGTAACGTTGTGCTAAAAGAATAAATTCTCTTAGACTTTGGGCTATATGATGTCGAATATATAGACTTTGTCAATTTTATGGGGATGGACTACCTAGTAACGTGTACTAGGCATAGACTTATCTCTAATTAGGGATCAAGATAAACTCCCCCATGCATGTAAGGTATGGATTTTTGCTGCTACGATGTTGAATACGTAAACTTTGCTATTATTGCGGAAATATACAACCCGGTAGTATGTGTTAGATGCAAACTTATCTCTAATTAGGTATCAAGATAAAATCTCTCATGCATGAAAGACATGAATTCTGGTGTTATTAATAACCTCCTGCGTTATTAAATACGTAGGCTTTGCCACTGTTTATTCCTGTATGATTAAAACACTGAAAGAATGTTGGAAGTGCTAAAGGTATAATATTAACTTGGCATGAATTTTCACTTAGAGTGAAATTTAAAAAAAATTCTTCATTATCACTAGGATAATTCTAGAAAATCTTTAATCCACTAGGGATTTTATAATGAAAACTTATTATTCTTGTTAAAAAAGATTAATAAGTTCATTGGGGGTTGACTATTAGAGGTGTGATGTTAACCTAATAGTATTTTATGGGCCTATCGTTCTATTAAAGAGAGTCGATAAGTTGATTTGGTCATCAGGGATATGATGTTAACTTGACAGGTTTGTGGACCTATTGCTCTATTAAAGAGAGTTGTTAAGTTGATTTGGTCGTCAGAGGTATGATGTTAACTTGACGGCTTTGTGGACCTATCGCTCTATTGAAGAGAGTCAATAAGTTGATTATCAGATGTGTTTTCTTAACGTGATAAGATTGTGGACCTATCGTCCTATTGAAGAGAGTCGATAAGTTGATTGTCAGAAGTGTTTTGTTAACATGATGTCATCAGATGTGTAATTTTAACGTGATGAAAGGATTGGTTATCAGAGCTGTGATATTAACGTGATATAATTTCTTACGATCGGAGCAATTTTGAGGACTTATTATCCTATTGAAGAGGATTGATAAGTGGATTGTTAGAGGTGTTATGTTAACGTGACAGTAATTTGTTACGATTAGAGAACCTTTGTGGACATATCATACAATTGAAAAGGATTGATCAGTTGATTATCAGAGGTGTGATGTTAACATGACAGGAATTTGTTGTGATCGGATCAACTTTGTGGACTTATCGCTCTATTGGAGAGAGTCAATAAGTTGATTGTCATAGGTGTGATATTAATAATATAGAAATTGGTACTTGTGATTTTAACAAGATTTTGAAGACTTAGCGTCTTGCTGGGGAAGATTATGATTTGAGCAATTTTGATGACCTATCATCCTATTGATAATGATTGATAAGTTGATTATTAGAGGTGTATTGTTAACGTGACAAATTAGGAGTGATGCAAGCTGAATTCAAACTACGTATGAATGATGATCGTCAAAACTGTAATGTTAACCCGACGATGCGAAAGATTCGTTACTCTTAATCTAGTGGATTTCAGGTAACCAACTTAGCAGGGGAGGAATTTTGTAGTTGACAGAGGTGTTTTGTTGAACATATAAACTTAGAAGATTTGTTACTATTAATCCAAGAGATTAAGCAACCAACCCCCAATCTTGATTAAGACTTAGTAGAGTCATCATCTTTTGTCTATTGGGAAAATTCGAATAAGTCGGTTGAGAATTAAATTTGTATTATTCTCTCTGATAGACACAGAAAAAGAATGAATTATAATTCTCTCGATACAACTTCTTTCTAACACACTTAGAAAAGAAATTAGAATCTTCTTGTATCGGATTCTCAATTTATAAAAGAGAGATGAGATCGACGGAAACCCTTCCATTTTTTTAGCCAGGGTTCTTCTTGGTGTTGATGGGAGTTTAGATTCTTGTATCCTATTGACGATCTAAACACCTCACTAGAACGTTGTCTTTGCCTCTTGACTTGACGTCTTGGATGAACTTGCAAAGCAAGTTTGAAATTTTTGATGAGTTGATAACTTTAAATGAGTTTAAATCTCTATGAAAGGGTTAATATAACTAAAATCAGTTTGTAAGATAAGGATGAAGAAAGCTCCTTTTGCCAAAGAATGCTCTGAGCTCTCCAAGGATAAATGCTAATCTCCCTTAAAGATGATCTGCCAAAAGATCTCTCCTTTGCTACCGAAAAGAGGATGAATTAGAGATCTCGGACTCAGTTGAGTTTCCCACTATTTATAGGGGATTAAGGGGTATAACTGCCTCCTTAAATCTCTCTTTAATAAGGGTTTAATGGGGTGTAACTGCCCCCATAAATCTCTCTATGATAGGGTGGTCATCCCCTCAAATTGTGGGGAGAAAATGGTTTTTTGAACTGTTCAACTCGTGTTTGAACGAGTCAAATGCAGAATTTATGTTCTGGGCATGAACTCTGCATTCTGGACCTAGACGCAGTGTTAGGCTCTGCATTTGAACCTGCAATTTCATAAATTCTGCGTTCTGGACCTGGGATGCAGAGTTGGGCTCTGCATTTGAGTCCGAAGCATAGCCACGAACTCTGTGTTTGGAGTCCGTAACGTAGCCACGAACTCAACATTTTGAGTCCGGAACGTAGCCACGAACTCTGCGTTTTGTTTTTAGGACGCAAAGATGAACTCTGCATTTTGTCGTTGGAACGCAAAGATGAACTCTGTGTTTTGAGTCCACGGACTCTGCATTTTGTTGTTGGGACACAGAGATGAACTCTGTGTTTTGACTCTAGAATGTGGAGAAAAGCCTCAAGCGGAACTGGCGAGCTTTAGTCTAAGTCCAATGTTTAGGGGAAGTCCAGTCTTGCTGACAGCTTCAGAATATAACTTGCTGCGAAGAACAGGTCATAACTTTCAAACTGTAAGTTAGAATTAGACGAATTATATATGAAAATTAATTATCTCGATGAGATGGAGCCAACCAAACCTACCCTAAGAGTTTAGTTTGCTCCCATCCATTTCACCAAATTCCTTACAGCTTGAGAGATAACTGCATTTTGATTTAAAGAGACCGTCAATTTGTAGTCTCTTTTGCTAGAGCGTTGTAAAGATCGTTATCTTGTAACCTTCATCTTGGCTCCTTAAAATTATGAGAGTCATCAGATTGTAACTCCCGATGCTGATTATGAAGGGTATTGAATTAGAGCTTTCATCGATCTACGTGAAAGTTTACAAACTGTAACTTCTAGAAGATGTCAAATTATAACTTCCATCATCAGTATTTGATTAAGATAAGCTATCTATAGTAATTTTTAGATAGCCTACAGAACCCCCTCTAAAGTTTTTGAAATTTCGCGGTTGACTGGCACGAATTTTTGAAATACTTTGGATCTTAACTCTGATCTTGGAGCTGTTGATTCCTTATCATAAAGGAGTTGTTCTCTGCACTTGCTTTGAAGGCATCTTGGTTGAAGGGATTTTCCACACAGAACCTGTGTGAGGATGAGCTTCAAAGAGAAACTATAGCAACGGTATAAGCTACTCATGAGCAGAAGCTCTCAAACATCAAGTTACA
>BQKN01062481.1:189727-211715 GCA_022839385.1 Asparagus kiusianus
TGGTTTTGATAAGCCTTTACCGACTAACATTTGAGTCGGGCTAGCATGTGGATTTTCTAAGTCCATTCCATGTGTAACGTTGTGCAAAAAGAATGAACTCTCTTAGACTTAGTGCTATGATGCCGAATACATAGACTTTGTCAATTTTACGAGAATGGACTACGTGGTAACGCTTGTTAGGCGTAGACTTATCTCTAATTAGGGATCGAGATAAAGTCCCTCATGTGTTGGCCTCTTTGTTTTGATGATATTTAACAAACAATTTACCACTAATGTTGTTTGTCTAGTGTTTGTATATTTTTATTTATTATAGACAAATAACATGTTGGAGGTTGGATGGATTACGCCATAACGATCATATCCAATGGAGGTTGGCCGATATAGTGGTTGAAGCCTTGCAATTCAAGTTAATGATTCAAGTTCAAGCTTCATCCGCGAGTGTACCAAGATAGAGCTTTGTTGAAGATCACAAGCTTGGGTATATTTAGTTTAGGTTTATATTATGTGTGTTAGTACTTTAAGCTCAATCATATACACACATACACGTTTTGGTTTTGTATATATATAGTTATATATATACATATATATTTTGGTTTGATAGGTTTCAAGTTTTACTATGAAACAATTGAATACAATTGGAAAACATATTTTTGTTTCATACTTATATGCATTTATATGATTTCATTAATATCAATTTTATTTAGTTCCATGAAACCATGTTTTAGTGTATTATATGTGCATTTTGATAAAATACTATATTCATTGTTTTTAGATTTCATAACAATAGTTTACATCTTCTATTAAGTCTACAAAATCGTTTTGTATTGTTTCAAAACATGGTTTAGCCAAAATATCAAAATTCATATGTTTATATTTTCATGTTTTGGACTATTTTGTAAAATGATGATATTTTTCATTTGGGATGTCCTTTATTATCATATCTACAATCATTCCATAAAGTTTTATATTTTTAGAATTTATTTGATATTTTTAACAGGGTTTTAAAATCAGAAAATTAACTTTCAAACATGTTTTCTCCTATGTTAGTTTACGGTCGACCGCCACGGTCGACCGTGCTTTTATTTTTCCTGCGGAGCCATCATCAACTTTCATGGTCGACCGCCACGGTCGACCGTCAGCTCGAAAATTTCCATGGTCGACCGTCACGGTCGACCGTCAAAGTTTCTGGAATTTTCTGAGCCTAGAAAGTAGCTTGCGGTCGACCGCGAGATTTTCACGGTCGACCGCCGTTCACTCCAACGGTCATTTTGTACAGAATCTGATTTTCGATTCTGTTGGTTTTTTTTGGTTCACTTCAAAGGTTTTGCGAGGCTATAAATACCCCATTAATCTCAGTTCTCACAGGGAATCCAAAAAGTTTTTAAACAAGAGTTTAACAAGGGTTTAAGTTTGTTTAGTGTTTGTTTAAAAGAGTTTTGTTTGTGAAGAAGTTTTACACAAGTGGAGGAGATCATCTACATTCCTTGGGCTTTATTTTAATCCATCTCTCTATCTTGTTTTTCAGAGAAGAATTTCAAAACTCAATACTAGCTTTGTATTAATTCTTTGTTGTTTATCATTTTCATTAATCTAGTATTTTCAATTGAGTTTAGTTGATTTGATTTCACTCATTGTTTACACACGCCCACTTGAGCTTATTGTATTTACATACATTGTATATTTGGGTTAGTGAGAGTTGTAACAATTGAGTGTGAGCTTTCATTATTTTCGCATCCATATTAGAGAACAATCATTTATTGTAATTATGCTTATTGTGAGATTCACTTTGTAATACACTTGTACGCCGAGAGAAGTATGTGGTGAGAGTCGAGGATCGTCCTAAAAAGAGTGGCGTCGGTTGACGAACCTAGGGAGAGGTTGTATCCGAGCACTTAAGGGAGACACGTCTAGTTCCAACACTTGAGAGGGTGTAGAGTGGGATTGTAAGAGTGTTGATTATAGAGTTTTCGGTAAACTAGAAAATCGTAGTGTGAGATGTAAATGTTATTCGGGTGAACGTAGAAAACCCGGTTGTGATAGTGGATTTCTCCCCGGGAGTGGGGAGCGGAGACGTAGGATAGAAGGTCCGAACTCCGTGATCATATTGTGTGTTTGCATTGTTTATTTGCATACTATCACTCTTGTTTTGTTTATATTTATTTCACCTTTGAGTTAATTTGTATATCCTTGCTTATATCTCATAGTATATCTCATTGCTAGGATATATCTCTTTGTTCATATTACTTATCCTAGCTCATATATCTTTTTGTATTTCATACTTTCTAGGATAACTGGCTATTAGTTTTAATTGATATAAAATCGGAATAGATTAGCATAACACCCTAACCCCCCCCCCCCCACAGGGTCTAACATCATGCATATAAGGCATGGATTTTTACTGCTACAATGTTGAATACGTAGACTTTACTATTATTACAGGAATATGCAACCCAGAAGCATGTGTTAGATACAGACTTATCTTTAACTAGGGATCGAGATAAAGTCTCTCATGCGTGAAAGACATAAATTCTGGTGTTATTAATAACCTCCTATGATATTGAATATGTAGCCTTTGCCGCTGTTTCTTCCTGTATGATTAAAATACTAAAAGAATGTTAGAAGTGCCAGAGGTATAATATTAACTTGGCATGAATTTTCACTTAGAGTGAAATTCAAAAAATTATCACTAGGATAATTCTAGAAAATCTTTAATCCACCGGGGATTTTATAATAAAAACTTACTATTCTTGTTGAAAAAGGATTAACAAGTTCATTGGGGGGTTGATAGTTAGAGGTGTGATGTTAACCTAACAGTATTTTATGGGCCTATCGTTCTATTTAAGAGAGTCGATAAGTTGATTTGGTCGTCAGAGGTATGATGTTAACTTGACGGATTTGTGGACCTATCGCTCTATTGAAGAGAGTCGATAAGTTGATTATCAGAGGTGTTTTGTTAACGTGATAAGATTGTGGACCTATCGTCCTATTGAAGAGAGTCGATAAGTTGATTGTCAGAAGTGTTTTGTTAACATGATGTCATAAGAGGTGTAATTTTAACTTGATGAAAGGATTGGTTATCAAAGCTGTGATATTAACGTGATAGAATTTCTTATGATCGAAGCAATTAGAGGACTTATCATCCTATTGAAGATGTTTGATAAGTGGATTGTCAGAGGTGTGATGTTAACATGACATGAATTTGTTATGACTGGAGAACCTTTGTGGACTTATCATACAATTAAAAAGGATTGATAAATTAATTGTCAGAGGTGTGATGTTAACGTGACAGGAATTTGTTGTGATCAAAGCAACTTCTATTGGAGAGAGTCGATAAGTTGATTGTCAGAGATGATATTAATATTATAAGAATTTGTACTTGTTATTTGAATAATATTTTTGAAGACTTAGCATCTTGCTGGAGAAGATTATGATTTGAGCAATTTTAAGGACCTATCATCCTATTAATAAGGATTGATAAGTTGATTGTCAGAGATATATTATTAACGTGACAAATTGGGAGTGATGCAAGATGAATTCAAACTTCGTAGGAATGATGATCCTCAGAAGTGTAATGTTAACCTTGACGATGTGAAAGATTTGTTACTCTTAATCTAGTGGATTTTAGGTAACTAACCCCCAGTCTTGATTAAGACTTAGCAGAGGAGGAATTTTCTAGTTGACAGAGGTGTTTTGTTGAACATATCAACTTAGAAGATTTGTTACTCTTAATCCAAGGGATTCCAAGCAACCAACCCCCAGTCTTTATTAAGACTTAGCCGAGTCGCCATCTTTTGTCTGGTGGGAAAATTCAAAGAAGTCAATTAAGAATTAAATTTGTATTATTCTCTCTGATAGACTCAGAAAAAGAATGAATTACAATTCTCTCAATACAACTTCTTTCTAACAGACTTAGAAAAGAAATTACAATCTTCTTATATCGGATTCTCGATTTACAAAAGAGAGAAGGGATCGACGGAGCCCCTTCCCTTTGTTTAACATGGGTTCTTCTTCGTGTCGATGGGAGTTTAGATTCTTGTATCCCGTTGACGATCTGAACACCTTACTGGAACGTTCTCTTCGTCTCTCGACTCGACGTCTTGGATGAACTTGCAAAGCAAGTTTGAAACTTTTGATGAGTTGATAACTCTAAACGTGTTTGAAACTCTATGAAAGGGTTGATATAACTAAAATCGGTTTGTAAGACAAGGATGAAGAAAGCTTCTTTTGCCAAAGAATGCTCTGAGCTCTCCAAGGATAAATGCTGATCTCCCTTAAAGATAATCTGCCAAAAGATCTCTCCTTTGCTGCCGAAAAGAGGATGAATTGGAGATCTTTGACTCAGTTGAGTTTTCCACTATTTATAGGAGATTAAGGGGTATAAACGTCCTCTTAAATCTCTTCTTAATAAGGGTTTAATGGGGTGTCACTGCCCCCCATAAATCTCTCCATGATAGGGTGGTGATCCCCTTAAATCGTGGGGAGAAAACGGTTTTTAGAACTGTTCAACTCGTGTTTGAACGAGTTAAATACAGAATTTATGTTCTGGGCATGAACTCCGTATTCTGGACCTGGATGCAGTGTTAGGCTCTGCATTTGAGCCTGCAAATGTACGAATTCGGCGTTCTGGACCTGGGTTGCAGAGTTGGGCTCTATATTTGAGTTCAAAATGTAGCCACGAACTCTGTGTTTGGAGTCCGGAACGCTGTCATGAACTCTATGTTTTTAGTCCAGAATGTAGCCACGAACTCTACGTTTTGAGTTCGAAATGTAGCCACGAACTCTGCGTTTATTTGTTGGGACGCAGAGATGAACTCTGCAATATGAATCCATGAACTTTGTATTTTGTCGTTAGGACGCAAAGATGAACTCTGTGTTTTAAGTCAACGAACTCTGGATTTTGTTGTTGGGACACATAGATGAACTCTGCATTTTGACTCTATAATGTAGAGACGAGCCTCAATCGGGCTTGACGAGCTTTAGTCTAAGTCTAATGTTTAGGGGAAATCCAGTCTTGCAAACGGACTTCAGAATATAACTTGGTGCGAAGAACAAGTCATAACTTTCAAACAATAAGTTGGAATTGGACAAATTATATATAAAAATCAACTATCTCAACGAGATGGATCCGACCAAACTGACCCTAAGAGTTCGATTTGCTCCCGTCTGTTTCGCTAAATTCCTTACAGTTTGAGAGATATCTGTATTTTGATTTGAAGAGACCGTCAATTTATAGTCTCTTTTGCTAGAGCGTTGCAAAGATCATCATCTTTTAACATTCATCTTGGCTCCTTAAAATTATAAGAGTCATTAGATTGTAACTCCCACTGTTGATTATGAAGGCTATTGAACTAGAGCTTTTATCGATCTACATAAAAGTTTACAAACTGTAACCTTCTGGAAGCCGTCAAATTATAACTTCTATCATCAGTGTTTGATAGGGATAAGCTATCTGTAGTAATTTTTAGACAGCCTACAGAACCCCCTCTAAAGTTTTGAAAGTTTGCGATTAACTGGCATGAATTTTTGAAATACTTTGGATCTTAACTCTGATCTTGGAGCTATTGATTCCTTGTCATAAAGGAGTTGTTCTCTGCACCTGCTTTGAAGGCATCTTGGTTGAAGGGATTTTCCATGCAGGACCTGTATGAGGATGAGCTTCGAAGAGAAACTGTAGTGACGATATAAGCTACTCATGAGCAGAAGCTCTCAAACATCACGTCACATCTCACATCCATTCAGCTGATGGGCCCACAAATATTCATAGGATTTTTGGCAAACCCTCAGCCTACCAATAGTTTTGATAACCCTTTACCAACAATTGTTTGAGTCGGGATAGCATGTGGATTGTCTAAGTCCATTCCACATGTAACGTTATGCTAAAAGAATAAACTCTCTTAGACTTAATGCTATGATGTCGAATACATGGACTTTGTCAATTTCATGGTAATGGACTACCCGGTAACGCGTGTTAGGCGTAGACTTATCTCTAATTAGGGATCGAGATAAAGTCTCCCATGCATGTAAGGCATGGATTTTTGCTGCTACTATGTTGAATACGTAGACTTTGCTATTATTACGGGAATATGCCACCCGGCAGCATGTGTTAGATGCAGACTTATCTCTTATTAGGGATCAAGATAAAGTCTCTCATGCGTGAAAGACATGAATTCTAATGTTATTAATAACCTCCTACGACATTGAATACGTAGGTTTTACCGCTGTTTCTTCCTGTATGATTAAGACACTGAAAGAATGTTGGAAGTGCCATAGGTATAATACTAACTTGGCATGAATTTTTACTTAGAGTAAAATTCAGAAATTTTTTTCATTATCACTAGGATAATTCTAGAAAATCTTTAATCCACTAGGAATTTTATAATAAAAACTTGTTATTCTTGTTAAAAAAGGAATAACAAATTCATTGGGGGGTTAACTGTTAGAGGTGTGATGTTAATCTAATAATATTTTATGGGCCTATCATTCTATTAAAGAGAGCCGATAAGTTGATTTGGTCGTCAGAGGTGTGATGTTAACTTGATGGGTTTGTAAACCTATCGCCCTATTAAAAAGAGTTGATAAGTTGATTGTCAGAGGTGTTTTGTTAACTTGATGGGTTTGTGGACCTATCGCTCTATTGAAGAGAGTCGATATGTTGATTGTTAGAGGTGTTTTGTTAACATGACGTCATCAGAGGTGTAATTTTAACGTGATGAAAGGATTGGTTGTCAGAGCTGTGATATTAACGTGATAGAATTTATTACGATCGAAGCAATTTTGAGGACTTATCATTCTATTGAAGAGGATTGATAAGTGGTTTGTTAGAGGTGTGATATTAACATGACAGGAATTTGTTACGATTAGAGTAACTTTGTGGACTTTGTCAAAGGTGTAATGTTAATATGACAGGAATTTGTTACAATTGGAGTAAATTTGTGGACTTATCATCCTATTGAAGAAGATTTATAAGTTGATTATCCGAGGCGTGATGTTTACATGATAGGAATTTGTTACGATCGGAGTAACTATGTGGACTTATCGCTCTATTGGAGAGAATCGATAAGTTGATTGTCAGAGGTGTGATATAAACGTGATAGAAATTTGTACTTGTGATTTGAAAAATATTTTGAAGACATAGTGTCTTGCTGGAGAAGATTGTTATTTGAGCAATTTTGAGGACATATCATCCTATTGACAAGGATTGATAAGTTAATTGTCAGAGGTGTATTGTTAACGTGACAAATTAGGAGTGATGTAACCTGAATTCATACTTCGTGGGCATCATGATCATCAAAAGAATAATGTTAACCCGAAGATGTGAAAGATTCGTTACTTTTAATCCAGTGGATTCCAGGTAACCAACCCCTAATATTGATTAAGACTTAGCAGGAGAGGAATTTTATAGTCGACAGAGGTGTTTTGTTGAGCATGATAACTTAGAAGATTTGTTACTCTTAATCCAAGGGATTCCAAGCAACCAACCCCCAGTCTTGATTAAGACTTAGGAGGGGAATAAAAAAAGGGTAGATAGGTCACATCACCTTGTAGGCTACTATCTATCAAGTCGGAATTGAGGGACATCACCTAGTAGCCACTATCTAAGGACTTTGACTATCAGAGGTAACTGTTAATGTGATAGTTTTGGTAGACTCGCCATCCTACTAAAGAGGATTGGCTTTTGTGGCCATAGCATCTTCCCCTTCTGACTGAAAAGATTAGGCTTGGTACCATTGCTCAGGTTGATCCTGCTTTGTTCTTCAGCTTTGATCCTGGCAATAATTTTGAGCATGTTCACATTAAGAGATTAATTGTCTCCAGGAACGATATTTTGTAACCCTCATTTGTGCTAGAAGGTTGGTCTGTAAATTGTGTCGATAGGTCTCCACTAAGGTAGACCGTGTCATACCTGACAAACATCAGAGAGCCATGCTTCGGAACCTCTTGACGAAGGCTTTGACGGGCTCCCTTTTCTTCTGCTTAGTGGTGAGAAGGGTATGGATGGAGACTTCTGTATGCTCTTCAAAGAATCTTGACAGAAAGAGTTTCTCTAGATCCGTCCACTTTTGGATACATTTGAAATGCAATTTCCTAAACCATTCAAAGGTAACTCCCTTGAGGGTGACAATAAACAATCAAGCTAGTATGGCGTCGTTTGATATTATATTCCCAGTCTGTGACTTGAAATGACAGATATGTTGATTCGATGATCCTGTGCCATCAAAGTTTGTATTATCGGGACCTCAAACTTTGTAGGATAAGGGAATGCATCCCATTCAGTAAGATAAGGCTTAGCAACTCCCTCGTCTTGGAGCTCGCTTCTATTAGCAATGGCATTAAGACGGGCTTCCAATTCTTCCATCTTGGCAGATTGGAGATTCTGCTGAGGAAGATTCTAGGTTGTTGGCTTCTTGGTCAAAAGAAGACGATTTTCCTCTCCAGGAAAATTCTTGCCTCGGTAGCGAATTTGTCTTCTAAGATTTATCCCTGTCTATGACAATTTGAGTCATCAGAGCCAGGAGTTCATTGAGGGTCTCCTGCTGTGATTTGCGTATGGCCTCCTGCTCATCAACCCTCTTTGAGAGGTCTTCAGAATTTTCTGCTATGTGGGCGAAGCTCTCATGTCCAAGGAAAAAACTTGATGACTTAAGACTCCGTAATGGCTAAACGTTCATCAACGGAATTGGTTTCTTTGGCTAACCTCCGATAGTTGATAGGGGAATGGCTCCTATTCACGTCCGAGTGCGTTGGTAGATTCATTCAAACTCGTTAATGATTTCTCTAATACTTAGAGAACGATCCATCTCTGACTCATCAGAACTAGGGACTGACGACTTCTTTCTACTGATCACATTGATAGTGACTCTAGGATACTCGGTCTCTAAAGACTTCTTCTTGTAATAATGCCGTCGCTTGCTTGGTTGAGCAACACTTATTAATCAGTCGAACACTGATCGCCTAGGCACTTAATGTGAAGTTGAAGCTGGACCCCCTATCCATCAGTAAACGGGACTGTTTCTTGGTGAACGTAGATTTTAAATTCATGTTGGTCTTTTCTAACATGACGAATTGCATCGTGTCCCAAAGAAGGAACATGAGGGTTGTGTTTAGATTGAAGAATGCAAGACAGAGGTTTGCATTTTGCTGGTGAAACGCGCCTCTACGAGCTGCATTCTAGATGGTCAACGTAGTCCGAGGGGCTACATTCTGATGGTAAAACATAGGCCTGAGGCCTGCGTTCTGAAGGTAAAATACAGGACTAAGGGCTGCGTTCTGAAGGTAAAACGCAGGACTGAGGGCTACGTTCTGAAGGTAAAACACAGACCTAAGAGGTGTATTTTGGTTGCATAACGCGCTACTGAGGGCTACGTTCAACTTGGTTCACACAAGATTCTCGTTTTGGCTCATAAATGTGAGGCTCTTCTTTCTATCAATGTTCGATCGATTGACGAGCATTGCTCGACCAAGCAAGAGATGATATCATTACAAGAAGAAGACTCCAAAGACCGGGTATCCTAGAGTCACTATCAATGTGATCGGTAGAGAGAAGTCATCAGTCCCTAGTTCTGATGAGTCAGAGATTGGTTGTTTTCCAAGCGTTAGAGAAACCGCTAATGAGTTTGAAGGAATCTACCAATGCACTCGGACACGAACATGAGCCATTCCCCCTATCAACTATCAGAGGTTAGCCAGATAAACCAATTCTGATGATGAACATTCAACCATTACGGAGTCTCAATCATCAAGTTCTTTCATTGGACATGAGATCTTTGCCCACATGGCAGAAAATTCTGAAGATCTCTCAAAGAGGCTTGATGAGCAAGAGGCCATGCTCAAATCACAGCAGGAGACCCTTAACAACACTTCGATGAGGACATGAACCCAAAAGGACTTTGAGTCGGCCCCGACCTCCTTGACGAGACTTGGGAGAAAGTGCTCAGGAGTCAGGTCAATAATTAGCAACGAATCGCTCGGTACTACTATAGTAGAATCCGACCGAGGAGATTCAATGCTGGTGACCTTGTCCTCTACAAATCTACTTTCAACAAGGACACTCGGAGAGGCAAGATAGCACCTAATTGGGAAGGCCCCTACACAATCCTACAAGAGCTTCGAGCTAACACCTATCAACTAAGGACCTCAGATGGGAGAGTCCTCCAGCATCCCTAGAATATCGAGCATCTACGATGTTTTTTTTCATAATTTCACTATGTTATTTTCAACAATCTTGTAAATTTCATTTAAATATTAATAAAATTCTTATTAAAGCTGACTCAATTGCTATCTTACACTCCTGTAGTGCTCAATCTATGTACGAATACTAAGCCCTTAGTGCCTTTTTAGGAATAAACCCAAGGCACTCACCATATGGTCGACTCCTACAGTCATATTTCGATCATTATGGTTATATTGAAGCCCCAGGCGTGTGCATAAGTCCTGGGCACCTAACCTTAGGATTGTCATCTTACCTAACGGCCCTCAATAAGGCAAAAGACCCAGTCAACTTCAGCAAGTCTTACGCACAACCTAAGGGTTATAAAAGACCTAGTCGACTTCAGTAAGTCCTAGGCATTCGACCTCTCGGTTGAATCTTAAGCCCTTAGTGCCTTTTTAGGAATAAACCCTAGGCACTCACCATATGGTCGACTCTCATAGTCATCTTTCAACCATTATCATTATATTGAAGCCCTAGGCGTTAATGTAAGTCCTGGGAACACAACCTCATGGTTGCCATTTCACCAAATTGCCCTCGGGATGGCCTTCAGTAGGGCGAAAGACCTAGTCGACTTTAGTAAGACCTAGGCACAGCCTCAGGGTTGTAAAAGACCTAGTCGACTTTAGTAAGTCCTAGGCATTCGACCTCTCAGTTTAATTTGTAAGCCTCTTGTGCCTTTTCAGGAATAAACCCAAGGCACTCACCATATGGTCGACTTCGATAGTCATCTTTCGACCATTATGGTTATATTGAAGACCCAGGCATCTACATAAGTCCTAGGAACCCAACCTCAGGGTTGTCATGCTATCAAAAAGCCCTTGGTGTTATGCTAAATAAACTCAATGCATGAAGTCTAACTGTTTGTTCGTCTTTGACCAAAAGACTTAGGCACTACAACTTGCCAAATCTTTGTCAGCCGAAGACCCAACCACTTGGCCAAAACAAGGTGCAATGAGAGCCAATCGTCTCGAACGCTCAACACTCGGGTCGACACAACATGATTAACTCACCGCAGTGCCAACACTTAGTTCTCTCACTCAGAACAAAGCTACAAGCTAGCAAGGTGAAGCAAACATAAGGAGTGAATAAAGGCAGACTCAAGAATGAGAACAAAGTCAATTATTCATTCCAAAATGCAAACTTCATTACAAATTCTTTGCAATATCCATGTCAAATATTTACAAAACATGTCGATATTTACAAAGAAAAAGAAAAAGATAGTTACAAGCCCTCAACTCCCTTCGTTAGTGGCGACAGTCTCCCCTGAGGTAGCAGTCTCCCCAGCAATGACAGTCTCCCTAGTGGCGGTAGTCTCGGTAGGGGTTTCGACGGCAGCAACCGAAGAAGAAGCAGGAGGGTCCTCATCGAGCTCATCCCCTGACTCATCACTCTTGTCACTCACCGTCAAATTCAACCCCCCCCCTCCGATTACCTCGATCTCTTTTAGGAGATCAAGGCAACAAGAGACACGAGAAGGATAGAGGCGGTCAAGTGAAGGGTGAGAGCCAGGAGGAAGCATTGAGACTATGTGGTCAACACCGGCCTTACAAGCCAAGGCTACCTCAATTTTACCTAAGAGGCCATGACGTTAGTCCTCGACTACCTTCATCTTATACTGCTCTGAGTCAAAATGAGCAAGCCGACCCTCCAGGTCCTTGACAAGTGTTGTGGATGCCTGGTGAGCTAACCGCTCTCCCTTGAGGTCTTGCCTTAGCTGCTCAACCGAGAGACGACTCGAATGAGCATCCTCCTAGACCGCCACTTTAAGGTGCCTTTCGTATTTGACCTCCCCAGCCAAAGTCATCAACCGACCATCTTGCTTGGAAATTCCTTGCTGAAGATGGCCGGCCTCTTCTTTTAGTTAGGTAATCTTACCTGAAGCTTAGCAATCGAGGCTGCTTGTTTGGAGCTATAGGATCATATCCCTTTTAGGAACTTCTCCCTAGCATCTACCTCTTCGTACTGGCGAATCTCGATGCCATTCAGTTCGGCCTCTAAGGCGTCAATCTTCTTTTTCGCCTCTTTCTTGGCTAACTTCTCCTTCACCAGCTCTGCCTGCCACCCTTGTGGAGCATCGTGCATATGTCGGAGCTATTCGTACAGCTCCTACTCTAGCAGAGCCCAACGAACTAAGTAGGCCTTAAGAGCCAGATGCAAGCCAAAACTTGGCATCCTCTTCCAAAACCCCTTATCCTTCAGAAGGGTGGACTATTGCATTGCTGTGATTGGGGCCGTTAGAGACCTCAAAATTGAAGTCTCCCTGTTGAGAGATGCCGGTAGGATGAACTTGTCACCTTCAAGGAGTTCTCTCCTAGGCAAGCAAGGGCCCAACGATACTCCCACCAACATTGTCTGCGCCTCCTCTCAAGATTAGGGGTCGACATCAGAGATCTAGTGAGGGAAAGGCTAGAAGCCTTCCTGCTCCTCGATGGCCTCACCCGCCCTAGACTCTAGGAGAGCCATTGCATGCTCCTCAGCACCCCTAATCGACCTAACTGTCTCCTTACCCAGCCTGAGGGACGACTCGAGCCCAGGGGTTAGCTCAACGGTCTCTTCAACAGAGGCCCCAATGTCGACAACGTTGGCTACTGGGGCCACCTCCTCTGGCTCAGAATAGGAGGGGTCATTAAGGACAACAACTTTAGGTCGCGGCTGCTCCTCGGTCGCTTGCTCTTGCTGGGGCTCCTCAGCCGAGCCAGCCTGGGTCTACCCTGATGGCCTGCTTGGGCCTTGTCCTTTCTTGACTGCGAGCTTCTTGGCCCTCACTTTCCACCCTGATAGTCGGGTAGCAATTTCGACCATGTGTGACTTTAGCCCGACTGTCTCCTTAAGGGAAAGATTTCCCCTTAACCTTTTTTGGGGCCTGGCAATGGAGCCTGACTCCTTGCCCCTTGCCTCCCCCTTCTAGTTTTCTTCAATGGGGAGGGCCAGCATCCCTACCTTAAACTTATCAGCTTTAGTGGACGAGCTCGTAGAGACATACGCCACCCTGAGTGACGCTATGTCGAAAAGGTTGATCTGCTCTTAAGACCTAACATAGGAGTAGATCTTCTCTAACTGCTACCTCTCGTCGGGTCTGAGGATGCATTGTCTCAAAGCATCCTTGTTTATTTTTGGCTAGTTAGGGCAGATGAGCACACCGTCGGCTCTGAACACTCATAAGAAGTGCTCCTTTCTGTCCCTGTTGGACTCAGGAGCATTTGTCACAAACTTAAAATCTCTATTTTAATGGAAGAAACATTGAGGGTCCTTCTTTGTCAACTTGACACCGACCAGATGCTCGAACATATGTAGACTCGACATGACGCCTACTCAGTGGAAAATAACCACAAAAGCCACCAACACATGGATGGCATTAGGGGTCAACTGGGAGGGGGAAACCCCCATAGAGATGCACCCATCCCTTATAAAGGTGTTGAGTGGTAGTCAGAGCCTATACACGAGGTGGGCAAAGTACAGTGGTGTCTTGTTCTTGCCATGGTGGTACACCAACTCGTTTCTTGCTGGCACCGCCAATGTGAACACCTTCGGGATATCATAGAGCCCGTAGTACTCTTCGAGCTCCCCATCATAGACCTTGGAATGGATTGGCCTAAGGAGAGTGATCCTCTCCTCCTTGCAGCTAGCAGCGGAGATCTGAGAAGCCATGGAAATGGTTTGATTGCAAGCACTTGAGAGAGTTAAGAGAAGAAGAGCGCTAAAAATTTAGAGCAGAAGTGTGTAAAGAGTTATTCTCTCCCCCCCCATTAGGCTATATGTAGCATTCAAGAGGCACACGTGGAGCTAATCGAATGGTTGCATCATTTTGAAATGAACGGGTGAGATTCATCTCGAAATCCCAAATGACTATCATGAGATTCGAAGCGTCACTCCCCTTTTAATCCACGTCTCTTTGATCAAAAACCAAAGCATCATCATTAATCTCTAACAACTGACAAAGCATCACGTTGTTTCGAACAGTAACATTTCACCTGTCTAATAAGGTCTTCTAGAAACTCACTAAACGACATTTATTGTACAAGCAGTCGACCCTCAATAGCCAATAGCTAACTTCAAGAGAATTACTTAGGCACTCGCCTCAAGAAGTTCATACGCTGACTAACAAGAATTCGGCCTAATTGATTCTATTGGTTCTATACTCATTTAGGTGATTACTCGAGTTCGAGACATGTCTTTTTTAAAAGAAGGCGAGTCGGCCCTCACCTCAGGAGTTGGAATTTTCAAGTCCATAAGGAAACTAAGTTATTCAGAAACACATTAAAATTGTGCAACACAGCAAAAGATATTTTAAGATCAAAATTATTTTTTTCATTCATTCGATGAAGTGTCTTACAAGTTACAAAGTATACAATACATAAAACAAATCAAAAGCAGAGGAGATTCCTAGAAAGCTAAGAAAAGTCCATCCTTGAACCAGGAGTCAAAGTCAAGGAACTGCTAGGAGCAGTTGACGGGGAGTCGAGCAGTCTCCTCCTTCGTCCAACTCACCCTCCTCATCGAGGTCAAGTGCCCCTCCAAGCGCTTCTACCTCCTTCAACTCTTCCAAGCAGCTGGCAATAAGAGGAGGATAGTGAAAGCAATCAGGAGGGTTCTAGGTAATCATACCAGGCTTTGCAAGCTATCGCCACTTTAGTTTTTCTAGTCAGACTTTGGTGATATTCCTCGATGATCTCCTAGTGATGAGATTCAGACTTAAGATGGGTGACCTCTTCTTGAAGCTTGGCGAGCGTCACATGCTCCTCGTTCAGTTGACGCTTAGCATGCTCGATCGCCTCCTTCTCCATTTTGGCCAGTGCCTCAGGATGATCCTTCTTTCAGAGAGCCTTCTCCATTCTTTCAGCCTTCTTCTGTCTCTCCTCCATCTCCTGCCTGAGCTTGTCAACCTCGGGAGAACTTGGGGTCGTCGTCTTAGCAGCCTGCTCTAAACCAACTCCTCTGCTAACCCTCAAGGAAGCAACTTCCCCAAGGAGCTTTGTGATATATGGTCCAGATCTTCTCTATCTAACTATATAGCTTATTCTCCACTAGAGCACCACGAATGAAGTAGTTGTGGAGGCAATGATGAAGACCAATATTAGGAACCCCCTAGAGATACTCCTCATCTTAAGGGAGACTGAAGTGGTCAACCGCCCTTGACTGAATCCGACGAGATCTAAGTATGGTTCCTCAAACGTCGAGATGGCATTCAGCCTCAAAGTGGAAGTCTGGTTCGGGCTCTTGTCCATGTTGAGCACTGACCCCGATGAGTCTAATGAGGTATTTCCTCATCATCTCCCATTCTTCCACCCCAACATTAGCAACCCTATGAGGAAAGGGAAATTCCATTCCTGTAGGAGGCTCTGCCTCCTCCTCGATCGGCTCTTTCCTTCGACTAGTCAACTCATGAAGACAGCCAAATGATACTTCCTCCATAGTAGCTATGGCCTCGGCTCCCTCTCCTTGATGAGCCTTGAACGATTCTCTAGTGTACGACATTAGCCTCAGCCATTTTAGCCGCTACTTGAGGTACTTGCTCCGCATACCTCATCCTCTGTTTATGGACAAGGGAGGGAGCGGCCTCCTCCTCTACCTCTGCCTCCATGAAAGGAACATCTTGACGAAGATGCTTGGCTAGCCTAGTAGACTCCTCCTCCTGCGAATTAGCCATAGGCATCAGCATCGCCTCTCATGTCCCTACAATGAGAGTTAAGGCTCTATCATAGTCTTGCTCGGTAGTAGGCATGACCGACACACCAACAACCCTCAAGACCGCCTTGCTGAGCAAATCTTCGACTCGCCAAGAGCTAGAATACGCCTTAATTTGATAGAGTTCAATCCTCTCAGTAGTAGACAACTAGCCCCCTATGAGAGCATTTGTCCTTATTTCGGGCCAGTCAGCACAGCCCAACTCTAGGTCGTCCCCTACGACCCAGATGAATTTTTCCTTCAAGTCGTTTTGTGAATCTAGAAGGCTGGTAACAAGTCTGAACTTCCCCACCATCTGGAAGTGGAAGTGGGGCTAGTTCTGCTTCACCTTCACGACCACCAATCTCCCTAAAACTAGCAACGAGGGTTTTATCTCTAGCCAGTGGCAGATCACCACGTACCCCACGAGGATGGCGATGGCATTTGGTATCATTTGTGTTGGCGATACCCCTAGCACCTCAAACACTTACTTGAGAAAAGGGTGTAAGGGTAACCTCAAGCCACATTCCAAATGCCTCCTATAGAGTGGGTTCTGCTTCAGGCCATGGTTGAAAATGGCCTCCGACCTCGTCAGAGCCAACAAATCGTATGCCTCAGGGATGTCGAACCTCCTAGGAAGTGTCTTCTTCTGTGGAAAAGTCACTTTGGAATGAATATTCGCCAGGAGAGCTCGTTAATCAACAGGTTTGGAAGCTATTAGAGATTAAATAGTTGATCGCCGGAAGAAATAAACGGAGAAGATCAACAATTCTTAAAGGGGATTTCAAAAGGTACTAGCCGCCACTCTTACAGCCCTATTCTTATATATAGATAGCTGACTTTATAACTGTCAGAATTCTAATCATTGGATCCAGCCTCAACCAACAGTCGAGATTAAATTTTGGAATTCGAAGCATCCTCAAAGATCAAGGTGCAACCCACTTACCTCGAGTAGCCCGCAATCTGCCAAAGGACACATGTTTACGTCAGCCACGTCACTTCTGAAGTGACATTTAGTTCTCACTCAGAACATTAACATCCATCCAAAATAATTTTTTATTGTATTTCACTTGGACCCGGCCATAGCCGACTCCAAGCGAAAGGGGACAACTGCTATGGTGTTCCCATTTTTCGCCCAAGTACAACTTAATACAAAGTAGCTAACTAGTGTGCTTCTACATGCTATGTCCCAATCAACTTGGTGGCCAGAGACAAATAGGGATGACAACTCAGCTGACTTAACAAGATGACACATCTCAATGTCGACACGAAATGCGGTGCTTGTCTCCCCCTTCATCAAAGATGACTCACCACGAGCCCACTCGACCGGTTGCCAGACGCCTTGCAAAGTCGACTCGAAAGGTGTTACTTCTCAGCAAAGCTAAATGACAAATTTCTACTTTGAGCTTATCCTCGCTGACAATGTGTCGAGATCATATTAAATGCATGTTAGGCGTGTTATGTTTCTAGCCCTGATAGTCTTCATAACTCATCAGACCACATGAGCACCACTACACTGCCAGTAACTTCTAATTTAATGCCGAATTGACCTTCGCTCCACTAGCTAGCCGACACCTATAAAGTGAGTGCTGACGTGGCGTCAACCCATACTTCATCACCGCCTCTCTGCTCTCAACCAAAGTGACCAATTTTCCCTTACCATTTTAGTATAAATATAGGTACTATTTCTATGGAGGGCTCATCTAATCTTTATCTGGGATTTTGATCTAAAAATTCTGAGAATAAACAAATTATACTGTACATGCACAAGAATTACCATAGTTCTTATTTACCCTACTCGAGTTCATCAGCTAACTTGATCATTGAAGTTATTACGCGGGAACCAAACCCCACCCTCTCACGAGTTTCTATACGTACAGATTTTTAGATAGCCAATTCAAGAACCTGACATAAAGTCAGGGAAGAAAGCATCCCTTTATTCAATCCTTAGCAAACTTATCCAAATACGGACATAATTGACTATGCGATCACTAGAACATCAACAGTCTCTATTATAAATGGACCTTAGGTTAGAATTTTTGTTTAGTCTTATGCATCATGACCATAGGTCGACGAACGGCTAAGACCAAGTCGCCTTCTTTAATGGACCGTTATTTGACTTATTTGTTGAAGGCTCTCAAAATCTATGACTGGTAGATCTCGATTCTTTACTGATCTTGAAGTCTTAGCTCATCTGGCACTTCTAGTTCTTCAAGGATTTTTTGATGATTCTCTTTGGTTGTCATATTCTTGGTGATGGCAATTCTGGTGATGGTATCTGAATTTTCAGTGGGATCATAGCTTCACATTCGTAGACCAAGAAAAATGGCGTCGAGACAGTATATGTAGAGACTGTTGTTCAACAAAAAAAATAAACACTCCCTAACTTTCTCATCCCAATCTCATTTATTGGAGGAGATAAACTTCTTCAGAAGTTTGATGGTGATTTTGTTAAAAGCTTCAGCTAAACCATTAGCAGCTGGGTTGTATGGCGTGAAAGTCGAATCTTTAATTCTAAACTTGTTGTAGAATTTGAAGAACGGTTGAGTGGTGAATTGAGGACCATTGTCATGAATGATTTGTCTAAGAACCTCAAATCGATAGATCACGTGATGTATTAAGAATTTAATCACTTGAGATGTCTTGACTTCTTTGAGAGGAATAGCTTTAGCCTATTTGGATAGGTAATCTGTAATGGCCATGACAAATCGATGGCCTTTGACGGATGGTAGGCTAATTGGCCTTATGATGTCCATGCCCATGCTTCGAATGGCCATGAGGCAACGGTTGGATGTAATTCTTCTGGAGGTTGATGTAGAAAATCAACATGGACTTGACATGCACAATATCTTTTAGTATATGCTATCACATCTGTTATCATTGTCGACCACTAGTAACCTAGATGACGAAGTCAGTCCTAAAGTTTGGGACAATGTTGATGATCATAACATGCACCATCATGGGCTTGCTTTAATGCTTCTCGAGCTTCACTTCGTGATAAGGATTAGAGCAACACACCATCAAAAGACCGCCGGTATAACATCTGTATAGCAGAATCATAGAAGAAGCACGAAGCTCTTCTTTGAATAGAAACTGGTTGCTTTGGACTATTAGATAGTATCCCATGCAAGACGTAGTCAATGATAGGGAACCACCAATCATTGTCTTCAAAATGGGTTGGCATGACATGCACTTCGTTAGCTTTGAGAATTTACTTTGGGGAACATAGTTGATGACTGGCCACTGTGATGCACTTAGTAGATTTGGGAGCCAAGGTATGTGTGGCTACAAGAGATTCCAAAGCATCTACATATGTGTTCTCAAGGTAGGTTACATTGTTGATATAAAAACCTTTAAAGGACTTAGCAAGTTTCATCGCCGCTTTGAGGTAGGGTATGTGGTCATTGTGGCGGACATCATATTCTCCTTTGATCTTATTCACGATTAGTTTGAATTCGCCGTAGGCCTTAAGGTATTTGACACTATATCTTGAGTAAGTTGCAAGCCAATTACAAGGGTATTATATTTGGCTACGTTGTTGAAGCATGGCTCAGTAAATGAATAAGCCTGAGGAAGGACATGTCTATGGGAATCGATCAGCACTACCCCACTCCTGTGGTAATTTCTTCCGTGTGGTTCCGTTTTAACGCACCATCAAAGTACAATTGTTATATTTGATGGTCTAAAGTAGTATTTTACTCAAAGACTTCATCCCGAATGTCTTCATAGAGTTTAGAAGACTCGGGTATGGGATGTTTTGCTAAAAAGTTAGCTACCGCTTGACCTTTGACTGCTTTTAAGGGTACAAATATCATATCATACCATAGCAGCATCACCCATTTTGCTAACCTGGAATTCAGTAATCCAGGTTTCGTCATGAGTATTCGTAGAGGATTAACTCTTAAAATAACATGGATGGACTGGCCAGTGAGGTAGTGTTGCATCTTCTAATTTGCAAAGACTAATGCTAAACATTCTTTTTCGACTGGATTGTAGCGATACTCGACAACAATCATAGCCCGGCTAAGGTAATAAATGGTTTGCTCGTGACCATTATCATTCTTTTGAGCAAGGAGTGCTCCAAGAGAATGGTCTATTATCCTAACATAGATCAGGAATGGTTTATACGATATTGGTGTGGCTAAAACCGACAGATTTGTAAGATATCCATGTTAGACCCTAGAGGAGGGGTGATTAAGGTCTTATACTAATCTAATCCCTAGTTTATGCTAATTAAAATTAAATTGATTAATTTGTTCTTTCAAGAGATATATGAGATAGATATGAACAAGAATAAGCACAAGTAAAAAATTACGCTAAGCAAACACAAACACACGATATGTTTACGAGGTTCGGTCCCTACGACCTACGTCCCTGCTCCTCACCTCGAGGAGGTCTCCACTATCACAATCCATTTTGGAAGCCAGAACTTCTACACACTCAGTTTACAAGTTTACCAAAAACTCTCACACAACAAACACTATGCAATCATACTTTACACACTAAGTATAGGATTCTAGCCCGTGTCCTCCTCCTCAAGTGCTCAGATACAACATCTTCCTAGGTTTGTCAATAGACGCCACTCCTATTGGATTCGACTCTGTCTCACACCTCACACTTCTCTCGGTGTACAAGTGTTTACAAGTGATACTCACAATAAGGGTTTAAATACAATGATTTGTTCTCGATAGTAAATGAGAACACAATGAAGCTCATTCTCACTAAATCACACACCACTACCCAACAATATATTGTATGGAAATATTATAAGCTCAATACAGTGTGTGTGATAAAATTGAATAGAAAATATGTAACTCAAATAATATAGCTAAGATATGAAAATGAAATAACAAGCTATATGAAAATGAGTTTAGAAAACTTCTCAATAAACAGGAAGAACTATAGAAGATGATGAGGATAAGATCCTCAGTTGGAATTGAAAGCCTTTTCTTGCTGTAGAAAACTTCTTTTGAAACAAATCAACAAAAACAGCTTAAACACTTGCTAATCTTCTGATAAAAACTCACTGTAAACAAAAACTCTTGGTTTTTTGAAAGAGGGAAGCAATGGGGTATTTATACCCACTCAAGACATCAGCCAAAACAACATTTAAAAGACTAAATATCCCTAGAGAATCAAATCAGAAAATAGTTATTACAACACAACGGTCAATTCGGCGGTAGACTGTGAAAAACTGGCGGTCGACCGCGAAGCACAAAAAAGCAATCAAACTGTTCTGGAAAGCAGGCAGTCGACCGTGGCGGTCGATCGCGAAAGTCTCTGGATGTGCTACGGTCGATCGTAAGCCATAAAAAGGAAAACTAGGTTTCTGGACTGCAGGCGGTCGATCGTGGCGATCGACCGCAAACTGATACAGAAGATTTTCAGGTTTTGAACCTGTTTTTGGCTGACTTTAAAAATACATTAAAAATATTAAATCATTTCCAAAATAGTAAAACTTTGAAAAAAATTTCTAAATGGTAAAATAAACATGTTTGAAAAAGAAATTTTGGAAATGCAATTTTCATTTGTGAAAACTCACTGTTTTTGAAAAGTGTACATAAAACCTGTTTTTAATAAAAACAGAAATTGAACTATGACTTGTAAACTTGTGTATATATATCATGCATACATTATATATATATTATGAAGTATGAGAGAGATGTAAACATGAAATAAAAACTATTGTAACAAAGTTTGATAAAAAATTATTTGTATGATAGAAAAATCAGACTTGTGTTGTGTTTACATATTGAGCTTAAATATAGTTATACAATATATGTAAATACACTTCTCTTATGCCTAGGTGAATGTTACACATGAAACTTGCATCTTTAACTCTTGATCGTCATGTGTTGAATTCCTGTAAAGAGAAAAACCACACATACTAGAAAACAGATTAGCTATAAATTATTTGACAAATCATCATCAAAACCATAAGGCCAACAATCTCCCCCTTTTTGATGATGGCAAACAATTTATTGAATGAGATGAAATTCATATGAATAAACCAAATAAACCAAATATCAACATGTAGTTACATATGAATAATATGAATAAACCAAACATATGAATAATATGAATAAACCAAACATATGACCAAACATCAACATA
>BQKN01062482.1:326-13869 GCA_022839385.1 Asparagus kiusianus
AGTATATATGTATATATAAGTATACTCTCTCTTATATATGTATACTCTCTCTTATATAAGTATATATAAGTATACACTCTCTTATATATGTATAATATATGTGTGTATATATATATATTCTCTCTCTCTTAGTATATATGCATATATAAGTATACTCTCTCTTATATATGTATACTCCCTCTTATATAAGTATACTCTCTCTTATATATGTATAATATGTGTGTGTATACTCTCTCTCTTAGTATATAAGTATATATAAGTATAGTATATTATAACGACTACTTCTTCTCCATTGGCCCAACAGGCAATGGCTACTTATGTGATTCTCTCTCTCTCAAGTTATAACTTATAAATATATACAATATATTTACATATAATATATGTATATATAATATATAGTTACATAATAATTTGTAAGTATATACTAATACATAATTATATAAAATATAATAATTTTAAACTAATTTTTAGCATTTTTTTTATAAAAAAAAGAAAAGAAAAAAATTAAAAAAACCGGTCCGGCCTGGAGCCCGGCCCAGGATACCCGAGTCCGGCCATGGGCCCGGCCCAGGGTACCCGGGTCCGGGTACGGGCTTCGGTTTTGCTAGGCTCGGGCCCGGATTTTCAGGTCGGGCCGGCCCGGCCCGGATGGACATGTCTAGATAAACCCAACGGTGACGTGCATACAAAGGAATGAATAGTGGTAACTTTCTCCAACTTAACTCTCTCCAGGGCTTTGGCCGCATTTAACGTTTCTTTCTATTTTTGGGGAGATTCTAATTTAAGCATCGAAGGACATGCCGGAACCCCCAACCACGAGGATCATTCCAACACCACCTAACGAGTTGTTTAGTGTGCGAGTAAGAGTGAAGGAGGAGGATTTAGGCTCTCAGCGGATCTATTAATTGGAGGCCCACTTTCCTTTTATTAATTTCCCTTAATCAGAGGAATAATTTGTGAGAATTTCGAGGAGTTTGTTAAAGGGCCTTGTCACTAGCCCAAAACTTATAATGAGGGTTGAGAGGAGTTTATTAAAAAAATAATGTTAGAGACACACCACCCACCACAACCCCAGCCACACCCCCCCTCTCATTGCTACAGTAAACCAGGCGCCACATGTGATTTTAAATTTTTTTAAAATCTCATGTGAGACCCGGTTTACTGTAGCAATGAGAGGAGGGAGTATGGCTGGGGTTGTGGTGGGTGTTGTGCCCCTAACACCACTCTTATTAAAAGACCTTATCACTAGCCCAAAATTTATAATGAGGGTTGAAGGATATAATTTTATATTATAACATGTCCACGCAGGTTGAGGACCCTTTTATGTAGGGGTGAAAATGAACCGAATTCGAATCGAGTACCCCAATATTCATATTCTTATTCAATTCCTATTTGACTATTTGAACTAGAAATGAATAGGAAATCAACATTCCAATTCGAATTAGATGGTATTAAGATATTTGATCATTGTTCGTGAATATAATATTCTGTCCATATTTATTAGATATTCGACAAATATTTGTTATCTTATTATTACAATCGATCCAAACATGAAATACCTGATTAATATGCAACCTAGCGATATAATATTCACAAATAAAAATTTATTTATCCACATATACAAGCAACAAAATGAACGTTTTTAAAGGCTAAACTATATAAACGAATAGTTTATTAAACAAATGAATCGAATGTACCTATGGTTAAATTCTATTCGTTTATGAACCAAATAATAAAAACTATTCGTTTATTATTACCAAATCGAATGACCGAATACTTATGTGAATAAATACCGAACTATTTGTTAAATATTAGGTTCGTTTCCACCCCTACTTTTATGGTCGGAAGCTGGACTTGTTGAGCAATATCTTTTTTTAATACGCTTTAGAAATTAGTGGCTAATAGGATTCTAACATGGATTGCTCTGATACCATGTCAAACGACCTTCGTTACTAATCCTTTATGTGCCTTGGCGTTCCTAACTGTTCGCTAAGTTTGAAGTGGTACCCGATGTGGTAATACAGATAAGACGGTATGTCACTACACCAAAATTCGAAGTCACGATAAGGAGTAGGGGGCATAATTTTATATTCTATTAAGAGTTTAGAGAGGAAAATGTACCAAAGTAGGCCGATGATACTTTCTCTTATTATTCCATTCAATCGATGGCGAGAGAGAGAGAGAGAGAGAGAGTCAAGATAGAATGAGAACTGCGGAGACAAGAATCCCTTGCTTTTCCACCCTTTCCACACTTCTCCATAAATTTTCCTTTGACTTCACGGGATCAATCCTCAAGCTCTATCGACTTGTGCCACAAAACACTTGAATAGAAATCAGCACATTCTACTATCTTGAAGCGTCACTTACAGTTACCCTCCTCATCATATAGCCAAGTCAACGAAAACCTAAAAGTATTACATTATGCACTACAATAAAACAAATAAAAAAGACCTCAATCTCATCAACTTGCTGGAAGAATTTGTGTGTAATTTATTTTCCGTCCAGATAGCACATGCCTCGTTCAACTAAGAATTAACTATCTTTACTGTAAATAAAGGAAATAGTTAACTTTTTCAAAAAAAATATTTTACATGTGATAACGGATTTAGTTTAACGGTTTTTCTATAGAGTGCCCTTGGGCACTTTATAAGAGAGGAGAGAGAGAGAGAGAAATGAATGAGGAGAAGATCCCAATGCAAATCAGGGGACCCCCTCCTCATTCATTTCTCTCTATCTCTCTCCTTTCTTATAGAGTGCCCAAGGGCACTCTATAGAAAAACCGTTAGTTTAAATCCTAAAATATATAAATATAATTTCTCAAAAACCAAAACCACCGGTATATATTTATAACAAGGGAATCCCTTATAACAATCGTAAACATTTAAATAAAACAGGTATTACATATGAAATAGGCTAAATTGCACTTAAATATCTTATAGTTCCCCATACATTGCACTTGCAGTTGTATAGCATCACTTGTTTTGGCAACATTCGTACCCATAAGTTTCTAAAAGTTGCACTTTAATACTTTATGCTATGCAAATTATAGAATTTTGCTCCGAATTCTCATGCGTGACACTCACAAGCTAGTTCTACAACGTTTTAGCCCTTGATATTCGTTGAACTAACTACTAAGCCAAATACAATTCTATTTTAAGATATAACTAAAGTATATTGAAAATGGAATTAAGATATGTTTAACGGTAAATTCAACCAAAAAAAAGGGCTAAAAAGTTTTGAAATTAGCTTATGAGATCACATGAAAAAATCATGGCGAATTTTTCACGTCTGCCTACCATACCATAAGTTATTAAAGTGTAAATTTTAGAAACTTCTGGACATGAAAATACTGTAACGATAGATATACGACTGCGAAGTGGAGAAGCTACAAGGTATTTAAGTGCAATTTTAGCCTATGAAAAATTGTTCAAATCTTAAGCACACAGTTGGCGCCACTCTTCATCCAACAGGCATGGGGCCCTTTTTATGTCATAAAAAGTACGCTATTAAAATATCTCTCCCCATCCCCCTCTCTCGCCCCCTGACCCGATGGGCCCAACCTTCAAAGTCCCCAAAATGCATGGAGACCCTCTCCTCAGTCATTTATAATCTCCAAAGTCCACACTCTCCTCTCTCTCTCTCTCTCTCTCGAGTCTCAAAAACCTGTGAATCTTGATGGCGATGATTCCCCTCCCCCTCCCCCTATTAAATGCAGTAGCTGGAAATACCCACCCACCTCTTTAAAACGCGCCCTCCCCCCTTTATCAAACAAAATTCCGGAAACCACCCTCCGCAATATGCAAAAAACCCCTCCCCCTCCTCCAAAATGTCGTCCCCCTCCGCCGCCAGCGCCGACGCCATCACCGCCACGTCATCGTTCTCTCCACCGCCCTCCTCCTTCTTCTTCCAGAACCTCAGCAACCTAGGCCTCGGCTACGCCATCGCCATCGCCCTCGGCGTCCTCGTCCTCCTCTCCTCCCTCCTCCTCGCCTCCTACGTCTGCTTCCGCTCCCGCCGGAGCCCGAACCCTGACCCTAACGGCTCCGCGATCGGCGATAGCTCCAACGGCATCGTCCTCCCTCGAATAATCTTCGTCGCCGAGGACGACGACGACGAGGACGACGCGGAGCGGGGCGGGCCCCGCGGAAGCGGCGGGGTCATCGGGCTCGATCCGGCGGCGATCAACTCGTACCCCAGGTTCCCGTACTCGGCGTCGAAAGGGGGAGATAACGTCTGCTCGATCTGCCTGTGCGAGTACAAGGAAGGGGAGATGGTGAGGATGATGCCCGATTGCAAGCACTACTTCCATTTGCTTTGCATTGACGCCTGGCTAAAGCTGAATGCTTCGTGCCCGGTGTGCCGAACCTCGCCGATGCCGACGCCGATGTCAACTCCGCTGTCGGAGGTCGTGCCGCTTTCGCAGTTTGCGGCGGATCGGAGGAGGAGGTGACGGAGGTGCCGATGTGATCAGGTTTTTGGATCTCAATGATCTCGACTCTTTCTTTATTTGTAAATTTGTTTTAGGGTTAGGTTTTGGTCCTGCTATAGAAATGGGTTAGATGAAGTTTTGATGATGGGTCATGTGATATGTACTGTGATTTCTATCAATTAATTTTTGGAGAAAATGAGAAAAATGGAAGAAGGTGTTTGATTTTCTTTTTACTGTGTCTAGTTGAAAGAGGAAAAGAAAAATGTTGTGTGTGTGAGATCACCCACCAATGAGATAATAGTATCATGTTTTTCAAATTTAAGGAAACTAATTTCCTCAAAAAAAAGTCATGAAATAGACTTAAAAACACAGAAATGGATCTCACAACCTATTTTTTATGAGTAATCTTCCAAATTTAGGTTTCTGAAAAATGAACCAAATAGCCCCGCTAACCTATATCTCTCTATTTCTTCTTGTTTTGTTTTATTTGCCCGATGTTTGTAAATTTTCAACCCGAAGTCAGAAGAAGTTAAATATTATTATCTTTTTGATAGAGTTAAATATGATATTTTGATGAAAACAGATTTTGACCCTTTAAACTGGGCTGAACGAAGAAAAAGGGGCCGTATGACTATTTCCGAAGCATGATTCGTGGGACTTGTTGGTTTATTTTGTTATAATATGACAGAGGGACAATATGATGAAAGAGTTTATTAGCGTGTCTCATCTCAGTTTAGATTTCTCCTTTGCACATCTTTAGCAGAGTGGGAGTGTTGTGGCCACTAAGAGCGCCTGGTTTGGTAGAAAGAGTTGACCTAAAGTTAGGCGTACTCTTGTTGAACATAAAAAAGTTTATAAAGTCAGGGTTTGTTTAGATTGCGGGGAATAAGGGAGAATGGAAGTTAGGATAACCATTCACATTGTTTGGGAACATTTAGGAGGTGAAGTTATTCACCCTAGTTTTTCTTGGTTCACCCCTTAATAGTATAAAATTTGTTACCCCCCAAATTGGGGTGTAACCAAGGGGAACTCCCTTCCCTTCCCCTCCATTCTCTCACATAGTTTTCCTTAACTTCTCTTAACCCCATTGAAATCCAAACACATCCTCGGTGTACAGAAATTGGATTTGGATGCCTTGTGTTGCTAGAAAGGAGTGAGGTACCACTATTTTTAATCACGATTACTTGTTTGTTTGGTTGGATCTGTGTTGAGTGAAAAACATGAATATTAAATTGTGGAATGGATCAACATAGTGTTGGCGAGTGGTCATTAACTTTCGGTGGTGGAGAGGATCCAATTGTCTAAATCCATGAGAAGTAAGGTGATGTTTGTTTTTTATACTCTTGACTATGGGGTATTGTAAATATCTTTTTGGGAATATTTATTCTAGCCAACAATGCTTTAAACCGCGAGCACCTAGCCCGCTAGGTGCTCTCCAAGGCCTACGTGATACCTAGGCCACCCACTTAAGTATCAGAAGTGTCTGGGGGAATGTTGGTCACTTAACGCGGACTGCACTGCTTAGGTTTTGATTATGATTTTCTCTACTACAGTCTCTTCGTCCTCTAACCTCCTCCACTAACTATGAACCCTTACTTCGCTTCCTCCAACTCTCAGAAAACTCCACCACCATTTAAACAAAGAAAGAAATCTGTATAGGTGCCTAAACTAGGCATTGCTCTGTGTTGCGTGTTGGCAGAAACATGCACACAAACCAAACGAGTCGTCGAGCAATGAGAGGAGACCAACTAACGAGTACAACTCACAAAAGAATGGCAAAAATCACACACAAACACAAAGATTTACGTGTTTTGGCAAATTGCCTACTTTCACGGGGAGAGGATGGAGAAATTTTACTATATAGAGGAGAAAACAACGGGTTACAACTTTCACAAACGCTCAAAATAACCCTAACCAAAGATCTCTCACTCATTCACAATAATTTCCCTCTCAAAGTGCTCAAAACAATCAATAATTTCTGTTAACAACTTGTTTGGTGGAAAATTTTGCAGTGAAAGAAACGAAGGAAAATTGATTTGTATTCCTTTAATCTCAGTTACAATCGGATTTCCTGATTACAAAAGAGAGGAGAATGAATCTGAATTCTCCCCTTTGTTTAATTCTGGATTCTTCACGGTGGCGATGGAGTGCCTCCCTCGAATGCTCGCATCGAGTTTGCTCTCCGTTGACGATCCGAACATCTTGATTCACTGGAACGATGTCTTCTCCTCACAATTTGATGTTGTGGAGAACTTGCGTGGCAAGTTTAAAACTCTGGACGAGTTGATAACTCTGAATGAGTTGGAAACTCTTGAAAAGAGTTGATTTGAACCGAGAATCGGTTCTCAAGCCAAGGCCGAAGGCTTCAAGAAATGCTCCAAAGGATGAATGTCGATCTCTCAATCTATGATGCTCCAAGATCTTCCCCTTTACTGCCAAGTTCCAGATCCGAAAATGCTAGCCCCAAAAATCCAGAAAGATCCGAACTAAGCTGATTTCTTAGTTATTTATAGGGGATTAAGGGGTATAACTGCTCCCTTAATTCGCTCATAAGTGGGGCTAATGGGATGTAACCGCCCCTTAAATCACTCCTGAGTGGAGTTGTGATCCCCTCAGATCGTGGGAAACGGTTTTGAAACCGTTCAGCTCGTGTTTGAATGAGTCAAATGTAAAATCCGCGTTCTGACATGAATTCTGTATTTAAACGTAGCGTCTGGAGGTTCGGACGCAGCGTCTTGTTGGAAGCTACGTTTGGCAGCTTGGAAGCTGCAATTGGCAGATTGAAAGCTACGTTTGGCAGCGGATGGAAGCTGCGTTTGGCAGCGGATGGAAGCTGCGTTTGCAGCCTTCGGAGGCTGCGTTTGGCAGCGGATGGAAGCTGCGTTTGTAGCTTTCGGATGCTGCGTTTGAGCTGCGTTCGTGGCTATAAACGTGATGCATCTTGATGCTGGTACGCGGGGAAGACTTTCACGTCTTGATTTGAAGAGACCGTCGATTTGTAGTCTCTTTCTGTCGAAGCGTTACAAAGATCGTTATTTTATAATCTTTGCTTTAGCTCTCTGATATGTGAGAGTCATCGGATTGTAACTCCCGATGTTGATTGTGGAGGCTGTTGATTAGAGCTTTCATCAATTGTTGTGAAGGTTGTCAGATTGTAACCTTCATCGATCCACGTGAAAGTCTTTAAATTATAGCCTTATGGAAGTCGTCGGATTATAACTTTCATCATCGGTGTTTGATGGGGATCAGCTATCTATTGTGGTATTTAGATAGCCTACAGAACCTCCTCCAAAGTTTTTGAAAGTTCGCGGTTGACTGGGACGAATTTTCGGAATACTTTGGATCTCAACTATGATCTTGGAGCTGTTGATTCCTTGTCGTGAAGGCGTCGTTCTCTGCACTCGCTTCGAAGGCATCTTGGTTAAAGGGATTTTCCACGCAGAACCTCCATTCAGTTGATGGGCCCGCAAACATTCATAAGATTTTTGGCAAACCCTCAGCCATCAACGGATTTGATAAACCTTTACCGACTACCGTTTGAGTCGGGCTAGCATGTGGATTGTCTAAGTCCGTTCCATATGTAACGTTGTGCTAAGAGAATGAACCCTCTTAGACTTGATGCTATGATTTTGAATACATAGACTTTATCATTTTCACAGGAAAAGACTAACCGGCAACACGTGTTAGGCGTAGACTTATCTCTAATTAGGGATCGAGATAAAGTCCCCTATACGTGTAAGACATGGATTTCGGTGTTATTAATAACAACCTGCCATGATGTTGAATACGTGGGCTTTAACATTTTTACGGGAATGCGCTACCCGGCAGCATGTGTTAGATACTGACTTATCTCTATTTAGGGATTGAGATAAAGTCCCCCATGCGTGAAAGACATGGATTTTTGGTGCTACGATGTTGAATATGTAGGCTTTGTCGCTGTTTCTTCCTGCGTTACTTGAAGCACTGAAAGAAAGTTGAAAGCGTCAGAGGTGTAGCATCAACTTGGCATGAATTTTCACTTATAGTGAAATTCAGAAATTTTCTTCACTATCCCTAGGATGATTCCAGAAAATCTTTAATCCGCTGGGGATTTTATAATGAAAACTTGCTATTCTTGTTGAAAAAGGATTAACAAGTTCATTAGGGGGGTTTGACTGTTAGAGGTGTGATGTTAACCTAACAGTATTTTATGGACCTATCGCTCTATTGAAGAGAGTCGATAAGTTGATTTGATCGTCAGAGGTGTGATGTTAACTTGACGGGTAAGTAGACCTATCGCTCTATTGAGAAGAGTCGATAAGTTGGTTTTGGTCGTTAGAGGTGTGATGTTAACGTGATAGGAAGAATATTACGATCAGGGCAATTTTGAGGACCTATCGCTCTATTAAAGAGAGTCGATAAGTTGATTTGGTTATCAGAGGTTTGGTATTAACATGATAGGAATTCGTTGCGGTCTAAGCAACTTTGAGGACTTATCATCCTATTGAAGATGATTGATAGGTGAATTTGTCAGAGGTTTGATGTTAACATGACAAGAGAATGTTGCGATCAGAGCAACTTTGTGGACTTATCATCCTATTAATGAGGATTGATAAGTGGATTTGTCAGAGGTATGATGTTAACGTGACAAGAGAATGTTGCGATCGGAGCAACTTTGTGGACTTATCATCCTATTGACGAGGATTGATAAGTGGATTGTCAGAGGTGTTTGATATTAACGTGACAAGAGAATGTTGTGATTGGAGCAACTTTGTGAACTTATCATCCTATTGACGAGGATTGATAAGTGGATTTTTTCAGAGGTATGATGTTAACGTGACAAGAGAATGTGTACTTGTGACTTGCACAAGATTTTGGGGATTAGCGTCTCGCTTGGGAGAATTACTAATTGAGTTTATCATCAGAAGCGATTAGTTTTAATACTTGCGATTTGAATAAGATTTTGAAGACTTAGTGTCTTGCTGGGAAAGATTGCAATTTGAACAATTTTGAGGACCTATTATCCTATTGACAAGGATTGATAAGTTGATTGTCAGAGGTGTATTATTAACGTGACAAATTGAGAGTGATGCAAGCTGCATTCATACTCTGTGGGGGGTGATGATCGTCGGAAGTATAGTGTTAACTCGACAATGTGAAAGATTCGTTACTCTTAATCTAGTGAATTCGAAGTAATCAACCCCCAGTCTTGATTAAGACTTAGGGGAATAAAAAGAGGTAGACAAGGCACATCGCCTAGTGAGGCACTATCCATGAAGTCGGAATAGAGACACATCACTAGGTAGGCCATTATCTAATGAGTTTGACTATCAGAGGTAACTGTTAACGTGATAGTTGTTATGAACCTGCCATCCTACTTGAAGAGGATTGACAAGAGAATTTGGAAAGAATGGACTATCAGAGGTAATCATTAACGTGATAGTTTTGATAGACCCGCCATCCTACTTGAAGAGGATTGGTAGGGGAATTTGGAGAAAACATACTATCAGAGGTGATCATTAACGTGATAGTTTTAGTGGACATGCCATCCTATTGAAGCGGATTGACAAGTTGATGGACTATCAGAGATAAATGTTAACGTGATAGTTTTGTGGACCTGCCACCCTACTTGAAGAGGATTGGCAAGAGAATTTAGAGGGAATAGACTATCAGAGGTAATCATTAACGTAATAGTTTTGATAGACCTGCCATCCTACTTGAAGAGGATTGGTGGGGGAATTTGAAGAAAACATAATATCATAAGTGATCATTAACGTGATAGTTTTAGTGGACCTGCCATCCTATTAAAGCGGATTGACAAGTTGATGGACATGACAGTTTTGGTAGATTTTATGGTTGACTGAGGTATTCTATTAAACATAACAACTCAAAAAATTTATTACTCATAATCCAATTAACTACCAATAAACCAACCCCCAGTCTTGAACAAGTGCAAGGGGAAAAAAAGGTAAACATGGCACATCACTTAGTAGGCCACTATCTAACGAGTTTGGCTATCAGAGGTGTTTGTTAACGTGATGGTTATTGGACCTGCCATCCTACTGAAGAGGATTAGCTTCAGCAGCCGTAGTATCTTCTGGTTCTGACTGGGAAGAGTGAGCTTGGTCCGATTGCTCAGGAGAAGATTGGGCTTGGTCCGATCGCTCAGGTTAATCCTGCCCACTTTGTTCTTCAGCTTTGATCCTGACAATAATCTTTTGAGCCTGTTCGCCTTGAGAGATTAGTTGTCTCCAGGAACGACATTCTGCAACTCCTATTCGGGCTAGGAGGTCGGTTTGCAAGTTGTGTCGACAGGTCTCTACCAGTGTAGACTTTGTCATTCCTGACGAACATCGTAGAGCCATGTTTCGAAGCCTTTTGACAAAGGCTTTGACGGACTCCCTCTTCTTTTGCTTAGTGGTGAGAAGAGTGTGGATAGAGATTTCTGTATCCTCTTTAAAAAATCTTGATAGGCAGAGTCTCTCTAAATCTGCCCACTTTTGGATACATCCGATAGGCAGTTTTCTAAACCATTCAAAGGCAACTCCCTTGAGGGTGCCAATGAACAATCGAGCCAGTATGGCGTCGTTTGATATCACATTTCCAGTCTGTGACTTGAAATAATAGATATGTTGGTTCGGTGATCCCGTACCGTCAAAAGTTTGTAACGTCGGGACTTCGAATTTTGGAGGATAAGGGGCTGCGTCCCATTCGGCAGTATAGGGCCTGACAACTCCCTCATCTTGGAGCTCGCTTCTGTTAGTAATGATATTTAGGCGGGCTTCTAATTCCTCGATTTTAGCCGACTGAGGATTTTGCTCATTCTTAGCTTCTCTTCCTTCATCAGAGGAAGATTCTAGGTTGTGGGCTTCTTGGTCAGAAGCCGTGTCATCAACCATTTTCCCCTTCCCTTTGTTTGTGTGAGGTCGAGACGAAGATGTTCTTTCCCTTCGGGAAGATTCTTGCCTGAGTGGCGAATCTGTCTTCCGATATTTGGCCTTGTCTGCGGTGAGTTGAGTCAACAAGGCCAGGAGTTTATTGATGGCCTCCTGCTGAGATTTGAGCATAGCTTCTTGCTCATCAAGTCTCTTCGCAAGATCTTCATGGTTTCCCGTCATATAAGCGGAGCTCTCATATTCAACAAAAGAGCTTGATGATTAGGACTCTGCAATGGCTGAGTGTTCATCATCAGAATTGGTTCCTCGGCTAACCTCCGATAGTTGATAAGGGGAATGGCTCCTGTTCGCTTCCAAGTGCGTTGGTAGACTCCTTCAAGCTCGTTAGCGATTTGTCTGACGGTCGGTGAACGACTTGTCTCAGAGTCATCGGAACTAGGACCCAAGGCTTTCCCTCTACCGATCACATTGATAGTGACTCTAGGATACTTGGTCTCTGGAGACTTCTTCCAGTGAGAACGTCGTTGTTGGTTGGGCAAGGCAACATGCGTTAATTGGTCGAACACCAATTGTTTGGCCGTATATGAACAACATTGACATCCCGAGAGGACCGTAGGAATCAGCCGTTCACATTAGAATGAACGAGTGACTTGTTGCATCGGTCTTTCTCTCGATATGAACTCTCTCAAATCTGTTGTAAAGATTCGAGGAGAATTACTCACTGATTGTGAGGTTTGAGTTGGAACCCCCAGTCCATGATTGGACAGGACTGGCTCTTGGTGAACATGGATCTGGTTGAGATGCCTTGAATCCATAGACTTCTTATATCTGCCCCTCGATCTAATTGCGCTACGCAGAGTATTCGGGGGTCTCGCGTTTGGCACCTGAGACGCGAAGGTCGCGTTTGGGTTTGGCGACATGAGGGTCGCGTTCTTCATTGTCGACGTGAGGGTCATGTTTTGACTTGGAAACGCGAAGTTGAAGTTCACGTTCAACAAAGGCTTGAAGTCCGTGTTTTGGCTGTAAAACGCGCCATTGAGGGCCACATTCAGTCTGGTCCTCGCGAAGCTCCTGTTCGGGCTCATAGACGCGAAGCTCAGGGTCGCGTTTAGGCTCACGAACGCGAAGCTCGCGTTGGCTGGAGGATCGATTTTCTCGAAGTTGTGCCCGTCGCTGAGACCTTCTTCTTCGACGAACAGCGTTCTTCTTGGCCTGTTTTAAGGCTTTTGCAATGATGTCGCCGGCGTTGACGGAGTTGATCTACGCGATGGGCTTTTTGTGACCCGATACTCGTCGCTTTGGCCCGAGTTTGGCTAAAGCTGAGCCCACTCCATCGGAGGAGGAGCTATCCGAGCAATCATGGCTAAAGGAGAGGATTTCCTTCGGCATAGGAGCAATAGTTGGAGCTTTAGTCTCCTTGGAGACTTTGTGGATCTTGCGCATAGCCTTGGGGCTAAGGGATCCGGAGGAGATGGACTCCTCAAACTTGGCTTGATCAAACTTTACCACGAGAGTTTCGATGATTGTTCCAGCGAGATGGACATCGGATTGCGCCACCACTTCTTCGTCAGAGAAGATCTTCCCCAGCGGAGTCGCCATCTTTTGTTTGGTGGAAAATTTTACAGTAAAAGAAACGAAGGAAAATTAATTTGTATTCCTTTGATCTCAGTTACAATCGGATTTCCTGATTACAAAAGAGAGGGGAATGAATCTGAATTCTACCCTTTGTTTAATTCTGGGTTCTTCACGATGGCGATGGAGTGCCTCCCTCGAATGCTCGCGTCGATTTTGCTCTCCGTTGACGATCCGAACGTCTTGATTCACTGGAATGATGTCTTCTCCTCACGATTTGACGTTATGGAGAACTTGCGTGGCAAGTTTGAAACTCTGGACGAGTCGATAACTCTGAATGAGTTGGAAACTCTTGAAAAGAGTTGATTTGAACCGAGAATCGGTTCTCAAGCCAAGGCCGAAGGCTTCAAGGAATGCTCCAAAGGATGAATGTCGATCTCTCAATCTATGATGCTCCAAGATCTCCCCCTTTACTACCAAGTCCCAGATCCGAAAATGCCAGCCCTAAAAATCCAGGAAGATCCGAACTAAGCTGATTTCTTAGTTATTTATAAGGAATTAAGGGGTGTAACCGCTCCCTTAATTCGCTCCTAAGTGGGGTTAATGGGATGTAACCGCCCCTTAAATCACTCCTGAGTGGAGTTGTGATCCCCTCAGATCGTGGGAA
>BQKN01062486.1:0-16002 GCA_022839385.1 Asparagus kiusianus
AATCCAGGGCTGCGATGCTTCCGTCCTCCTCGACTCCCTCCCAGGCGCCCCGTCCGAAAAGGACTCTCCAGCAAACAATCCGAGCCTCCGAGGCTTCGAAGTAATCGATGAAGCCAAAGCGAAGCTCGAGTCCATCTGCCCCTCTACCGTCTCCTGCGCCGACATCCTCGCCTTCGCCGCCCGTGACGCCTCCTTCATTGCCGGTGGCATCAGTTATGCAGTCCCCTCCGGCCGACGCGACGGTAGCGTCTCCCTCATCGACGACATCCCGCTAAACCTCCCTCCTCCTAACTTCAACGCTGAGCAACTCAAAGAAAACTTTGCCCGTAAAGGACTGACACTCGACGAAATGGTCACTCTATCAGGGGCCCACTCATTCGGCGTCTCCCACTGCTCGTCCTTCGCAGACAGGCTGTATGGATTCAATGCGACACACCCGCAGGACCCTTCACTGGATCCGCTGTTCGCGTCGTTCTTGAAGCAAAGATGTCCGAGGACCGTTGGGGGTGCAAGTGATCCGACAGTGACGATGGATTTGATTACGCCGAACAGGCTAGACAACGCGTTCTATGTGAACTTGGAGCGTCGTCGGGGGTTGTTTGGGTCGGATCAGACGCTGTATGATAGTGAGCTGACGAGGAGGGTGGTGGAGGAGAACGCGAGGAGAGCGAGGGTGTGGAGGAAGAAGTTCGGGAAGGCGATGGTGAAAATGGGGGCGATCGAGGTGCTCACCGGGAGGCAGGGGGAGATTAGGAGGAAGTGCAATGTTGTTAACTAAGGGGGTTTGAATTTAATTATTACTGATTGTGTGTGTACAAGTGTGATTAGTAGTAGTTTCGTTCTAATGTACGTTTCAAAAAAAAACAAAAGAGATGATTATAAACGAATAAAAGAAGAATAATTTGTTCCGTTTCTTTTGTTTGATGGGAATCTGATCGGTCTACTTGTTGAGCTTGTTTGATGTACATGAATTGCTTCCCGATTCGGCACATTAGGGGATTCAAGTCCCATCCACTGCATTGAAAATTATTTGGGAGACCACATTTTACTAGATTTCATTCGCCTTCCTGTGGCAATTGATCACCCTGCTATAGAAAATTATGAAGAAAACAGCGTCGTTCAAACAAAGAGAGAAAATGTGATATACCGCAGAAAAGAAAACGAGAGAACAATGACAAAAGGATTTACACGGTTTGACAATCATCTACCTCCACAAGGAGAATTTTTAATCTTCTTTTATTATAGAGATCACAAAGATATAATCTTTCATGTGCCACAAGAAACTCTCTCTCAATCTAACCAAAAATTCTCTTAAAACCCTAAACTTCTCTGATTAATTCTTCTCTCTCCTTTGCAATATATAACTCTCAGAGCATTTCCAAGGGGCCGGAAAAATCTGGCCCCTTAGCTAAATTAAGGGGGAATGAAAGAGAACATGCTTCAAGGGGTTGGAAAACTTTCCCCTTCACCCCAAACCCCTTAACTCCCTCCCCAAATTAAGGGGAATGTTAAAGTCCATTAACATTCCCCTTATAATTTTATAATTAATATTTTGAGTTCATGTATAGTTAATTAAATTTAGTTAATGTATTATTAATTTAAAATAAAATAATTGAGTTAATGTATAGTTAATTCAAATTTGATAAATATTTTTTAAAATGTACCCTTATAATTTTTTATTATAATTTTTATTAATATATTTTATTAATTATAGGTTGTTTTTCTAGTATAGGGTGTTTTTGTAGTATAGCCTTTTTTTCTAGTATAGGCTGTAACATCATCTTCCTCTTGTAGCAAGGCACAGAACAAATTACTAGCCATAAATAATATTGAAGATTGGGTTAAAAAAAGAATAAATTTGAATTTAGTGAAAATAAAAGATACTGGTAGTGCTATATTTATAGAGGGAGTGAACACATTTAATTAAAAAAACGACCGTTAAAATATGACCATTGAAATATAAGCGTTAAAATATGATCGTTGATATATGACCGAAGAAATATAAACGTTATAATACAACCGTTGAGATATGACCGTTAAGATATTATTGTTAAATGATTTTTTTTTTTTTTTGAGAAAAAAGATGGAATACCCCAAAGGTATTCCAGCCAGCTAAATTAGAAAACAAAGTGGTTGTTACAAAAAATACAGTTCATACTCCCAACCAAGAGTATGTACTAAAGTTCAAAAGAAAATACTACAATTAGTAGTACTCCATCTCCTAAAAACAACTGGACAGAACCTCCCCCAAACAAACTGATATAACAAGTTTGTCAAAAGTAACCAAAAAACAAAACAGAAGGAGGTTACGAAGTTTTCATTCAAACAAAGCAAAGAGCATATCCAGCAACTATAAAACCTGTAGGAACTCATCCCAATTGAATCACTGTGGCAGCTCCATCTTTGTTCCCAAAATCAGCAGTAACAGCAGTAGTGAAACCAGCAGCTCTTTTTCTTCTTCTTTCTCGTAATCTGGCAGCCCGAGCAGAAATCCCCTCAGCCCCTAGCCAAAATGTTGAGAAAGTCACAATTTTGTTCAAGAGGACAAGAGAACTCTTCTTCTTATTAGAAAACAATCTATCATTGCGCTCCTGCCAAACACACCAAATAAGAGAGCAGATGAAAACTCTTCTCTTCATATCAGAATCTCCATTGAATCCACTGGACCACTGAAGCCAAACTTCTTTTATAGAATTCAATCTAAATTTTTTGTCAGTGTTCAACTTTAATTGGATTGATCTCCAAATGGAGTACACAAACTCACAGTTAAGAAAGAAGTGTGAATGATCTTTATCTGTTTTATCACACAAGCAACAACTCTTCTATAAAGAAACTCCTTTTTTGGCTAGAATATCTGTCATATTCAGAGCATTCCTTAAAGCCAGCCAAACTACAAACTTAACTTTTAAAGGAATAGGAAGATCCCATAAGTTTGTACAATCAAATCTTAGACCATCATCAATAAGGAAATGATAAAAAGATTTCACTGAAAATACTTTTTTAGCCTCCCATAACCATTCTCTTTTGTCTTCATGATAACCAAAAAAATGGAATTGATAAGATTCAACATATTGAAATACCGAACCACTAAATCCCCAGTTAACTGTTTTTTAAACTAGATCTCCCATCTTCAAATGTTGTTATCATTAATTATCATACTACAAATGAATGCACATGGTGATGAGGAGAGGGAAAATAAGGATGGAAACTTAGAAGCAAGGGTAAATAATCCTACCCATTTATCTAGCCAAAACAAAGCTTGATTTCCATTTCCAACCACAACATATGTACTACATAGAAAGCAGTCAGCAATAGTAAACAGATTTCTCCAAAAATGTGACAGTTTTAATCTTTCAGCATTTAAAAACATTGCCCATGGTTTTTTTTCAAAGTGAACATGACCACTAATTTGTTTCCAAAGACTGTATTTCCCATCCAACCATTTCCAAAACCATTTTCCCAAAAGGGCTTTATTCATAATTTTCAAATTCTTAATTCCCAAACCTCCACAGAATTTAGGTTTACAAATTTCTTCTCATATAACCAAATTTGAACAATTATTATGATCAGAAGATCCAGTCCACAAAAATCCCCTTCTTATTTTATCAATTTTTTCAATCACCCATGATGAAAACAAAAAGAAAGATAGCCAAAAAACTGGCATAGATGAAAGAACAAATATAGCCAATACTAATCTGCCTCATCTTGATAAATATTTACCTTTCCATAAAGATAATCTTTTCTCTATTTTGTTGGTCAAAGGAAACCAATCCTCTCTTTTTAACCTTCGAGGTCTTAATGGAATCCCAAGATAAGTAATAGGAAAATTACCACTCTTGCAATTCATCATAGTAGCCAAATTTTTTTGTAAGGATTCATTGTTTTCCAGAGCAATTAGAATACTCTTATTAAAACTAATTTGTAAACCAGAAGCAAGTTCAAAACTATATAAGATCAGTTTCAAAACTGTCAATTGTAATCTATCATTTTTACAAAAAAAATCAAATTATCATCTGCATATTGTAAACAATGAACTTTATGAGCCATATTAGGAGGGTCTAACCCTTCTATAAGGTGGGAATCCACAGTAAGATTTAACATTTTTGTAAAAGAATCTGCTGTTAAAACAAAGAGAAGGGGTGACAAAGGATCTCCTTGACGAACTCCTTGCTTAGACATAATCCAACTCCATGTTTTACCATTTATGTTAATAACAAACATACCATTATTCAAACATAATTTTATCCAATTAATCCATCTAATACCAAAACCTTTGGCTTTCAAAACTTCCAGATTAAAATTCCAGTCAAGCATATCATAGGCTTTCACAAAATCTAGTTTTAATAAAATTCCTCCCTTTCTTTTATTATGAAAACAATCATTAATGATCTCCTGGGCTGCAACCACTCCATCAAGAAGAAATCTGTTTTTAATAAAACCAGATTGCAATGGATCAATAAGCAACTCAAGCTTTGAATTCAATCTGTTAGTGAGGACTTTAGTAATCACTTTGTAAATCACATTAAGCAAACTAATGGGTCTGTAATCATTGACTGTACAAGTCTCACTTTTTTTAGGGATGAAAACAATATGAGCATAGTTAAATCTATTGATTTCTAGCTTGCCTTCATAAAACCCCTCAAACAGCATCATAATATCATTTTTCACAGTGTCCCAAAACACTTGAAAAAAATAAAGCAGGGAAGCCATCAGGACCAGAAAATTTATCCTCATTCATGTCAAAAATAGCTTTATGAACTTCTTCCACCAAAAAAGGAAGTTCAATATCATTGAAGCTCCAATCTGATGTAGGGAACAATTTATTCCAATCAAGCTGACATCTATTAGGAACATTTTGACCATAAATCTGACTATAATGGTTAAAGAAAACCTGAGCAATACCATCTTCTGAACTTACTTCAACATCATTAAAAGTAATAGATGAAATCAGATTACTTCTTTTTCTTCCATTAGCAATTTTATGAAAGTATGCAGTGTTATGATCACCTTCCTTGAGCCAATGAGCCTTAGCCCTTTGTTTCCACATTTGCTCTTCTTGAAATAAAATTTCATTCAACTGAGTAGAAACATCATCCTTTTTTAACAACTCATCATCTGTTAGATCTCTATCTTCCTGTAACACCTCCCATTTCAAAAGATCTTCTAACAAATCTTTTTTTTTTCTGTCTAACACTATAAAAATTTGAATGAACCCACTGCTTAATGCATTTCCTCAAAAATCTTAATTTGCCTACCATATTTTTAGCCGCAGAAGTACATGAAGGAGCACATCTCCACTATATAGGAACACTCTTAATAAAATCTTCAGATTGTAACCAAATCTTCTCAAATCTGAATCTATATGCAAAGTGTTGATTATCTCCACAGTCAAAACTAATAGGAGCATGATCAGATAATTGACTGCATAAGTCTTGTTGTTTTGAAAAGGGGAAAGCATCCTCCCATTCAGAGTTGAAAAAAACTCTGTCAAGCCTAGCCATAAAGGGAGATCTTCTTTTATTTGACCAAGTAAATTTTCTGCCATGTAAAGGGCTATCAATCAATTCTAACTCATTAAGAGTAGGACAAATTTTTAAAAGCACCACTTTTTCATTTTTATATAGCAAAATCGACCTCTTCATTTTTTAATCTGCAAAACCGATCCTTTTCAAAAGAAAAGGGTCGGTTTTGCAGCAAAGTTCATTTTCGAACTACACGGGACTGCTAGTCCCGTGCATTTGATTGTTGTTAGCAGTTCACCGTATCCTCCTCCTCCTAGCTAAGCTAAGCTAAACAAGTGACGCTCTGCACAACCCAGAAACATAGTAGTAACCCCCACCCCCTCCTCCCCCCAAATCAGAACAGAATGGTGAGATATGAGGGCACGGCCGCTCTCGTTACATATGATCGGATGACGAACCTGCTTCCGGTCACAAACGTACTGAACCGACCAAACAACGGCAGTTGCATACTCGTCGAGCCCATAACCAACCGACATGTCGGATCCAACTGATTTGGACTCGTCATAATCAATCCCTAACCCGCCACCAATGTCGATGACGCCCATTAAGGCGTCCAATTTCACCGGATGTGGATCCGAAATGGCCCGAATGCTTAGTTCTGAGCTTCGCCCTGAATCCGATAACCAGCCGGACTCCGAGCTTGATGCTGGTGCTGATAACGGTGTCGAGCTCCTCTTCTCGCTCAAGAACGATGACGGTGTTGAGATCCAGAGTCCTGGCGATGAGAGCCAGAGAGACGTACTCCTCGTCCTTGTAACGGTCCTGATTGCACTTCACAGGATAGACTCCCTGGTAGCGCGATCCGTAGCCGTTGGATTGGATCGCAAAATCAAAGGCGGATTGGAGGCAATCGAGGCGGTTCTTAAGGACGTCAGGGAACCGCACGATGAGCGGCAGTCGGAGGCCATGCCCGCCTTTTGATTTCGGATCCGAGGATTTCTTGACAACCTTCATCAGATCGATCTCCTCGTGAGGAAGAGTGGCGGTTCCGTAGGGCTTAACGACGAGGTTGTTGGTGAGCGGAGTGTGCGGAGTGTGGATATGGTGAACTGTTTTTTTTTAAACGAATATGGTGAACTGTTGGCAAAGTTATGAAACAACAAGCAAATGCACGGGACTAGCAGTCCCGTGCATTTCAATTCTTGGCTGAACTACACGGGACTAGCAGTCCCGTGTAGTTCGAAAATGAACTTTGCTGCAAAACCGACCCTTTTCTTTTGAAAAGGGTCGGTTTTGCAGATTAAAAAATGAAGAGGTCGATTTTGCTATATAAAAATGAAAAAGTGGTGCTTTTAAAAATTTGTCCTTAAGAGTATCATTAAACTCTTTCATTTCCTTTCTATGAATGCATTTACCTTTTCTATCATTAGGATTGGAAGTAACATTAAAATCCTCCACCACAACCCAAGGACCTGGGAAATTGTCTTTAACAATTTTAAGCTCCTGCCAAAATGATTGTCTCTCACTATTGCAATGTGGTCCATAGACTGAAGAAACAGTCCAGATAAACTCATTTTTTTTATTTTGTAAAACCACTGGTAACACATATTTGCCAGATTTCTCCTGCAAACTCCTCCATTTAAGAGTATTCCATCCAACCAAAATTCCACTAGAAGCTCCCTCAGCAGGCACAAAAGCCCAATCAAACATATTACCCCCTAAACTTTTAAGAATGCTGTCAGAAATACAATTCAACTTAGTTTCCTGTAAACAAATAACCTCAAATTTGTTCAAGTGACAAAAATCCTTAACCCCAAATCTTTTAGAATTCAATCCTAATCCTCTCACATTCCATGTAATCAACATATCAATATAAGCAATCCCCCACAAAGGAAATATATCCAGAGCTTACACATTGATAGCTCTTTCAAACTCCATCTGCCTTACTTTTTTTAGAGGATCAAAATCCTCTTGAGGCTCAAGAACAATAGCACATTTAGAAGCAAACTTCTGCAATTGATTATTAGAGCAATTATCAAACAAAATAGGCACAAAAGAAGAACCCAATGAAGTAGAATCATCACCTGAACCACTGGCAGAAACTCCATGAGAGGAAAATTCATCATTCCTAACAATTCTGGAGGTAGCTCTAGCCAACGCCGTCATAGGTTCAAGATCAACAAATCTGGAGCATCTCCTAACAAAAGTCACTTTTGTAAGTGAGCCCTCGGGAGGCAGAGAATTCAAAGGTTGAATCATAGGGATCTCATCTTCCTTCTCTGTATTATCTTCATTAGACTCTGGAATTAGGGAAGAAGGTCAGTTGATTATATCATGATCCTCATTTAAAATGAGGGCTTTGCCTTTATCTTCATCAGTATTGGTTTCTTCCTTCCCCAAAATCCCTGTATTTTCCTCATCTTTAAAGACACCACCCAAATCATTATGCTTATGTGTAATATCTTCAGAAATATTCTCTTGTTCATAAGTATCTTCAGTTACATCCATCACTTCTTCTTTTTCTGGAATTTGCTCATCACCACCCAAATGAGTCTTATTAATCACCCAAGGTTCTCAAACAGTTTTTTGTTTTTGATAAAAATTCTTAGCATCTATCCAAAGTCTGGCAGTAGGAGAACCCCATGGAGAGTCTCTCAAATCTTGTCGAACAGTCCAAGAGGTATTTGCTGACTCAATATGTGAAGAAGATCCAGATCCACTATTATTTCTTCCTTTAAACCATTTATCATTATATGAACTTTGAAAAGTATCTTCCACTTGATCAACCTTTTGTTTTTTCTTTTCTCCATCACTAATTTCACCCATGATAGACATAATAGCTATGTCTACAATGTATTGATTTTTTTCCCAGAAAGATTTTTAACTTTTTAGGAATATCAATATACTCCAAGCACTTCACCAACATAACTGCATCTACAAATTCTGTACAAGCATTTGTAAGAGAATCAAGTTCTACTAGATCTGCAAAATGTTTGACCATTAACTCAAATGATTCCTTATTCCACAAATGTGGAGGAACATTCTTCAGTTTAATCCAAACACAGGAATTTCTTTTTTCCACAACATTTCCTTCCCAAGCACTCCATCTCCTGAATTTAATCTTGCACGATCTTAAAGTAATAATTCCCATCTTAATCAGATCTTCCATTTGCTTCCATGGTTGAATTTTCACTAAAACTTCACCATTTGTGAACAGTCTAACATCCCAATGTTTATTCATAGGAAAAAATGCTCTAAGATCCAGCTCTAGCCTTTCTAATGAAACATTACCTCCCTCAACAAACGAAACTATTGCAAAGTTTCTAAACTTTTGAAAACCAGAATTTACCTCCCCTTCGAAATTGAGGATCGCTGCAACAAAATGAGGGCGATCACCTGAGATTTTAAGCTCTGCTTCCAAATCTCCAAAGTCTCTAGGACCTTGATCTTAAAAATTCAAACAAGAATCTGGCAATTTTTCTTCATCCACGGCAGAAAGAGACCTTTTGCCCATATTAACAAGGGGATTGACAGAAACTTGCTCAACTTTTCTTGAAGACGAAAAAGTAGATGTCGCTCTCCTCCATTGCCAAGGATTCGAGCAATCAGATCTCCCAGTATGACCTCCAGATCGTCCACCAGAACCTCTTCCTCCAGGAAAATTTCGACCTCCAAAATTACGACCTCGACCTTCAAGATTCTGACCACGACCACCATTATTTTGACCTCGACCTTCAAGATTCTGACCATGATTCCAAATCTACAATTTCTCGCCTCATGCCCCAATTCTTGGCATCTGAAACACACAATTGGATCTATGTAGTCCTTCGCCATATGATTTGAACCTCCACAACGAAAGCACAGCCTATTTCGACGAATAAAATCTGCAGAAAGAGAACGAGGACGAGGAGCAACGAAGATTTTTGGGGGAGGCTGAGATCTAGGGTTCTTCTTTACCACTTTAACCCACTCACCATCCTCCTCCGTCGTTGATTTATCTCGATTATCGGTCTCAACAATCTCAGCCGCTGAAATAAACTCAACCCGAGAATCCTTGTTAACCCTAGTTTCTTTAACACTAGTTTCCAAAGCACTGAGCTTGGGCTTGAGTTTGAACAGAGAATCAAAAAAAAGAGAAGGATTGGACTCACCCCAAATCCTTTCTGCCACAAAATTAATAGTCTCTACTGGGCCAATCAAAAAATCCGAAAAAACTCCAGATTTATCCATGCTATTTCTTTTCTTTTCGCTTTTTCTTTTTTTTTTTTTTTTTGAAGGAAAAGAAGCTATCTGAATCCTCTCTAATCCAAGTCGAAACAAAATTCAACGATCCTAGGACTTTCGCAATTTTATTGTTAAATGAAATTAATATTGAAATAATATGAATTTAAATTTAAAATAATATTTAACATTTAACATGATTTATATAAATTAATTATTTGTTAAATTTTAATATGATTAATTAATTTAATGAGTATATAAGGTAATTTCTTAAATTAAATTAATTATTTATTTATTTTTAGTTATTAATATTTAATTATTTATTCATTTATAAATAAATCACATATTTAATTAAATCCTAATCAATAAAATTAAAATACTTAAATATGAATAATTAAGGAGTTGGAGGTCTTTTAAGGGGGAACCATTGGAGAGAACCTTCCCCTACCTTAAAAGCCCCCCTAAATTAAGAGACATTGTAGGGAACCTTGGAGATGCTCTCATTGATTTGCTTCATATCCTAAACCTCGGGAACAGCTCTATCTTTAGAATATGATCCCGAACACAAAAAAAAAAAAAAAAAAAATTCCGAAAAACACAGCCCAAAACCAACTAGAACCAGATTCAGCCGCAACACTGTGCGCTGACCGAACAATATCACCGAACAGTGGCATAACACCGACTACCCCCACAACAGGTTCGGATTTAATTATTAGCGATTGTGTGTGTCCAAGTATGATTAATAGATGCGAAAGCATTTTTTTTAAAAAACCAAAATAAATATGAATGCTATAAGCATCCCTAAATATCAAAATATTGACTATTCAAAACCTAAGTTTAAGAAACTCAGAACCATATTCGAATTCACATTTGAATTTGATAATTTTAAACAGATACGAATACAATAGCCTAAACAATCAGCTGTTCTGGCCATGCTCGTAGCCTAAACAGATACAAATACCACTAGCACCAAATGTCAGAAAGAAAACCAAAACATCCAATTCATTTCATCGGGTAGAGGGGTCTCGCATTTGTAAAGTGTGTAATGGGATGATTCAGTTGCAGACACAAATTAAAAGAACGAAATATTCAAATTCGCAATCAGACTGAAGAAAACAACAGCTATGTCTGGGGGTTGCTTGCAATTTTTCACTTTACAAGGGATACGCTTATTTTTTAAGTTTCAAGAGACTTGTTGCAAGTTTTAGAACTTTTTAGGGTATTTTTGTAATTCCACGTGCTTAAATGAACAATTCCACCCCTTCCCTCCTACCCCCTTACTTTTACTTGGGTAAAAGTTTACCCCGCTAGGAGATTAAACTTTATCCTTGATGAAAGTTCAGAAGGATAACAAATAAGGGTAAAAAGGGGATAATGTTTAACAGGGTAAACTTTTTACCTCTCTTTAGTCATGATGTACCAAACAAGCCCTTTTAGTGTTTTGCAGGCAACTAAATATGACATACATCCAAGCAGCAGTGTTAAAAAATAACAATACAACAAAACAACAGCATTTGCACTTATTGCACTTACAAAACCCTTGATGCCCAAAAATTGTGATGTAGTTTCAAGTTGAAGTATACACAAAGAAGAAAAGATAATCCAATTCGAGATTTACAAACAAATGAACAGAAAAGAAAATTGATTTAAGTGGAAAAAGTGACGAATTTCAAGTATCAAAAAGAATGCAGATTTCAGTAGAACAGAATGGTTCAAAGAAAACAACTGCTCAAGGTACAGAAGTAAATAACTCTAAAGACATCGACAACAGAATAAGCATAGGAACATAATGAAGTATATGCATATGAATAAAACAATTGGATTTAGAGTCCAACAAAATGCATTACCAGAAGTAAAACTTCTAAGCTAGCCTAAATAGATAGATTTGACCAAGTAACCCACTATCCTACCCAAAAACCACGAACACTGTCATTAAAATTCAAAAGCCACCAAAAACTAGCATATAGCTTAAATGCTTCTAAAAATAAGCACAAACACCCTCTACATCATTTCAGTATCTTAATCTAATCTGCACCGATTTCATTCAGGTAAAGCCTTTATTTTGGCGAAATTGTAACATGAAGCACTTTATACAACTTATATCAACTTAACAAGTAATTTATAGGGAAGCCAATGCTACTTCAAGACAACACCTATAAAATAGAACTTAAAGACTTGCCCAAGATACTTTGTACAAATCCAGTAAATATACATCTATAAACATCAATTACTCCAAGCTTTTTATGCTCAAAGAGAAAAAAAAAGAACTATGCTTGCATCAAATTTTTGACTAGTCCAACTTGCCCCAACCATGAAGAAAAAGCAACGGAAATGAAGGGTAGGGCGTCGATGATGATTATAATGTGAGAGAGTGTTGGACTCCTCAAAGTTAGCATTAGGGTCTTTGAAAGAGTGAGAAATAACAGTTGGAAATGTCTAGATCATAACAAAGAGAGAATGGTACTAAAGAAGTGGAAACAGGGGGGGAAAGAGAACCGACAATGAAGAAAGAGAGGAAGATCATCCCACGAGCAGGCCATGAAGATTAGTATGTGCATCAAACCTAACGTATGAACAAGTGGAAAGTGCCAACTGAAGGAGTCAGTCATCTACTCAACTCATGCAGACGTGTGTCTACTTGAACGATTAGTTGCACGGAGAGGACCACGCACTTTCTGAAACAGCAGCATAAGCTTATTCAGATATGGATGAATAAGGCAAGAACGAACATGTATGGATGAGCCGCTGTTGAGGCACGACCTGCTTATAAAACCCAACACTAAACGAGCACGATTAAGTAAAACTAAATGGTGTTTTGAGATTCTAGATTTAAACAAACAAAATTCAACCTATTAGGGGACGGCACAACAACAAGAACATTCTCAACTAAACAATCGTCAACATCCATGAGGAGACCAAGACAGATCCCATATCACTCATGTAACTATCTTCTCACCACATAAAAACCTAAAAGCAGAAGAGCTGCACAAAAGGGTATATAAACAAAATGATGCCGATTTTATATAAATCAACAGGACAAAAAGAAGTATTTCGATCCATCTCATCATCCCCATCCACAGCACGGCTTAAGTCATCGTGAAACAACAAACAATTGCTCGCAAATACATAACAGAATGTAGCTTATCATAAACTGAGAACACTGTCTCGCGTCGCCGAGAGTGAACAGAAAGTTCAAAAGGAAGAACAGAATACTCAAAAAAACAAGCTAGATTGATTAAAATAAAAATAAAAAAGAGGTCTCGGGCTATTATTCCCTCAAAACCCTAGGCCATCGACTCACTCGGTCTTCTGATAAACATAGGTAAGGCCACACTTACCGCAGTAATGGCGGTCCTTGTGGCTCGCCATGAAGGTCCCGGCGCCGCACTCGGCGTTGGGGCACTCCTTCCTCAGCCTGATGACCTTCCCGCTGTCGTCGACCTTGTAGAACTGGAGCACGGCGAGCTTCACCTTCTTCTTCTTGTGCTTGATCTTCTTGGGCTTCGTGTACGTCTTCTTCTTCCTCTTCTTCGCGCCGCCGCGGAGGCGGAGGACGAGGTGGAGGGTCGACTCCTTCTGGATGTTGTAGTCGGCCAGGGTCCGGCCGTCCTCCAGCTGCTTGCCGGCGAAGATGAGGCGCTGCTGGTCTGGGGGGATCCCCTCCTTGTCTTGGATCTTGGCCTTGACATTGTCGATGGTGTCCGAGGACTCCACCTCCAGGGTTATGGTTTTGCCCGTTAGGGTTTTCACGAAGATCTGCATCTTGGCGGCGGCGGCGGCGGCGGCGATGGGGAAGGATTAGGGTTTGGAGGGGAATCGGGGGAGCTTTTATAGATTTTTTGGGGGGGGGATGGGTCGGGTCGGGCTGTTGTTAGGTAATTGATGCGCTGCGGGCCTCCGGGAGTGGACGATTAAAAAATAAAAATTCATTCATCTTAAGGGCCTGTTCGTTTATTTCCTAAAAATCAAGAAATGGAAATGGAAAAGGTAAAAATCTCAAAAACCACTAGTTCCTCCATTTCCATTCTTAAAACTCACCCAAAACATTCAATAAAATATTATTGTTATCCAACAACTCATCCACATCATCTAATAAAATATTCTTTTCATCTAACCACTCATCCATCACATCTAATAAAATATTATTTTCATTTAAAAACTCATCCATCACATCTAATAAAATATTATTTTTATCCAAACATCACTCAACTCATCTCTTCTCATCATTTCAAATCACTCATATCATCCAATAAAATATTATAACAATTCACCTCATCTCATTAACATTTTATTTCTTTGTTTTCATCCCAAAAAGTTGTGAAAACACTTTTCTTAATCTTGGCTCACATCACCCAATAATACAATGACAACTCATCTCATCTCATTTCATTTCTTATTTTTAAGAATGAACCGAACAAAAGAAAACAACAAACTACATGAAATAGGTTTCTTATAATTCATTTCCTTATTTTTTCGCCAACCGAACAACATCAAAACTAGTTTTCTTAAAAAATCACTCACATCATCCAATAATAATGTGACAACTAACATCATTTTATCTCTATTTCTTTGATTTCCTTCTTTTTTTAGCAAACCTAACACTCCTAAAACAATTCTTCTTAGAAATAGTTTTCCATTTCTTAGATTTCCCACTTTTTTTTTAGACAAGCGAGTAGAGGAATATCATGAACTGTTGGACAATTATATTGTAAGTTTATTATTATAAAATAAGAGAGGGTAACACTAAACCGATACTAGGCTCAGTCCGAATACCATGTTGTTTTACTAGTTTTTATGGTGTTTTTATCAAAAATAAAATACCATGTGTTTGAAAACCATAACGTTTTTTTAGCTAAATCATCCTCAAACACAAAACACAACACTTATTCCAAAAACATCTTTTAGGTGTTTTAAATTTGTTGTTTTGGTTTTGAGTTTGAGGAGGTGTTAATATAATATTTAATATAATATGTTAAATATAATTAATATATAGTTATTATCGACATGCTTATTATATTATACTATATTATACTATGCTATTGTATGTTATAGTTAATCTATTATATTAGTAATATTTATTAAATAATATAAAAATATAATAATTAAAATATCTTACATAATAATATAATAACATATTAAATACTAGTATCTAATATGTTGATAATGTATTATATAATAAAAATAATTATAAAATATAAATAAACTAGTAAAAATAATAAAAAAGTTATTGATAACAAATAATAATATAATAATGATATAATAATATACTATACAACATTATAATCACTATAATTTTCTTAACTTTTTAATAAAAAAATTATAATAAATTAATAATTATAAAATATGATATAATAGTCACATATTTAATAATCCAAAAATAATATAATAATAATACATTATATAGTAAATGTAATATAATATATAAATTATTTATATATTATATAATAAATAACATAAAATATTATAAAGTAAAATAATTTTTAATACTAAATAATTTATTGATAACAAATGTTAATGTACAAATAATATATTCATAATATAATAATATTTATTTATGTCATAAATTATTACAGTATTGTTAATAAACTCTAACATATTTAAAATTATAAAATATTATATGATACTAAAATATTTATAATATATTAATTTATTATTAACATTATTAATAATATTATCTTATATTAATAATAGTATAATATTATATTAATAATAGCATAATATTATTTTAAAAATGTTATATAATATATAACAATAACAAATTGATATACCAAAATAATTAAATATATTATTATTTATAATAATATGTAATAATTATAATAAAATATAACACATGAAAGTGCAAGATAATATTATAATACATTATACAATATTATATTGTATTATATTTAATATTTAATATTTATAATATTATAATAATATAAACTAAATATTATAACATTTTATTTATAATATATTTTATTATAATTAATATATAATATATTAATAATATATTTAATACTAATGTTGTAATGGGTCAAACTATCGTTGACCAAAAACACTCGACATGGTGTTCTGAAAATACTTTAAGGGAAAAACACAACACCATAGTATTTTATTATAAAAACACAACAAAAAACACAATGCTATCCGATCGAAGCTAGTGATTTTATGTTGTTTTATGGTTATTTTATAAGGCAAAAATATGGTACTTCTTGAATTTTTTTTTTTGTATGTGGTGTTTTTCCTGCCATTTTGAATTTTCTTTTTGTAGTTTCGTTTAGTAAAAGCAATTTCAGGGCCGTCTCAAGCATTTTTGAGGCTCTAGGCAGAGAAAAATATT
>BQKN01062486.1:26002-51721 GCA_022839385.1 Asparagus kiusianus
GTGTGCCTGTAGCGTCTCTCTTACTAATATACTTTAGGGGAATGAAAGATATTTTAATTTGCTAGCTTCTTCCCTATGTTCTATATAATGTGACGACGGAGTTAATGATTTGTAAACTCAATAATCTTGGTATCGCTAGTAATTATTTTGCACCTGATGAATGTGGTTCACTAAAAACTGAGGTAATTAACAAAATTGAGTGTTGGTGGTGGTCACAATATGCATCTAACTGATGTAATTTTGCATCGAGAATAGATACGAATTTAACCAAAGATTCCTGGAGAATCACATCCTCAAAAACAACAAAGGTTGCAGCCACATACTCAGTATAGTACACCATAATGGTTGAATCATAAGCCGAAATATCCCACGACAAGATCCCAACTAACACGATGAAGGCAAACATCCTAAGCACAAGCAGCCATTCAGGATTAACGCATCGCCAGCAGCTCATCCAGGGCTGGTCTGAGCCCACATGCCCAGTTCTCGACAGAGCGATGAGCCTCGGTTCACTACCCTGAGCGACAACAACCAGCAAGTCCCAGTAGTCATACTTGGTCCAATCACCTGCACGCCAACTGCCCTCCTTCTTTAGGACTACCCATAGAGAGCTCGTGATGGCGAACACAATAATGGCAAAGCAAATGGAATCATACCAGTAGATTTCTAAAGCCATGAGAGTTCAAGTGAAAGCAGAAGGTTGCTAGACGCAAGTTTCAACAAGTGAACACAGTATTGGCTACTTAGTGACGCTGGTAGTTCTGACTGTTTGTTGATTGACTCGCCTTTGCGCATGCGTATGAAATAACCATCACCAAATAGCAAGCTTCAGTTGTTTTATACAATATACTAAATCTGTCTAGTTGCCAATTTGGTTCCAACTTTTTCCAACCGTCCTCCAAGTTGCATCTCAGATCATTATAGGCCTGAGTGAGTTTAAGCGCATTCTACACAAATACAAGACAACTGTATACTACTCGAACAAATGTTCAGTAACACCAAATTTCATGTGCATCTCAACTTACAACATGGACTCCAAATCCTGTTCAGACACTGAAATAAAACAGTTAAAAAATGCTTACAAAACCGAAAATCTCAGATTTTCTAAATCTCGCTGACAAAAGTGTCTGCCAGTTGACGAACAATATTGGTTCCCGATAACTGAACCTAACCTTATTTCAAAAACTCGTAAGGACGTGAAGATTAAACCAGAATCATACAAAAGCTAACTACATGTGAATGGGCTTGTCATAGGTAGCCATAGCAGCTTCCTTCACAGCCTCGCTCATAGTAGGGTGAGCATGACACGTGCGAGCAATGTCCTCACTTGACGCTCCATACTGCATTGCCAGCACTGCTTCATGGATCAATTCTCCAGCATTTGGTGACATGATGTGAACTCCCAAGATTTTATCGGTCTCTTTCTCTGCCAGAATCTTCACCAACCCCTCAGCATCATCAATAGCCTTTGCTCTGCTATTTGCCATGAAAGGAAATTTGCCCACTCGATAAGCTACACCAGCTGCCTTCACTTGCTCCTCGGTTTTTCCAACTGAAGCAACCTCAGGATGTGTGTATACAACTCCAGGCACCAAGTCATAGTCAACGTGGCCCTCTTTTCCTGCGATAAACTCCACACAAGCAACTCCATCCTCTTCAGCTTTGTGAGCAAGCATGGGTCCCGGTATTACATCTCCAATGGCATAGACGCCTTTAACATTCGTCATAAACTGATGATCTACAGGAATCCTGCCTAACTTGTCCGTCTCAACACCGATAGCATCAAGTCCAAGACCAGCAGTGAATGGTGTTCTACCTGCTGAGACCAAAACTACATCAGCCTCAAGAGTGGTTTTTTCACCGCCAGCAGCTGGCTCGAGTGTAAGCTTCACCGCTGACCCAGATGTGTCGACCCCAACGACCTTTGTCTTAAGCATAAACTTCATTTTTTGCTTCTCAAGCATCCGCTGGAATTGCTTTCTAACTTCACCATCCATAGTCGGAACAATGTCTGAAGCAAACTCAACAACTGTTACTTCTGAGCCAAGTCGACCCCAGACTGAGCCCATCTCTAGTCCAATGTAGCCAGCACCAATCACCACAAGCTTTTTGGGGATTTCGGATAAAGCTAGAGCACCAGTTGATGAGACAATCTTCTTCTCGTCAATGGTGACTCCTGGAAGGGATTTGACGTCAGAACCTGTTGCGATTATGATGTTTTTGCCCTTGATAACTGTGTTTCCACCTTCGAGGGTCTCTACGGATATTTCATTAGGTGCGGCAAACTTTCCATATCCTTTAACATAGTTCACTTTGTTCTTCTTAAATAAGCCTTCAATACCTCGGGTTAGACCAGAGACAGCTTTGTCTTTTTGTGCCATCATGGCAGGCAGATCAACTTCAAGCTGGGAGAACTTGACACCATGGTTTGGGAAGGCATGCACGGCTTCATGGTACATGTGAGAGGAGTGTAGCAGAGCCTGAAATTCAAAAAAAAATCTATAAGTAGCTACTCTTTGCCAAGAACCACATTATGAAAGTTAATTTTGCAAATAAAGGGTAATGCTACTCATTCAAGTTCAAGAACAAAAAAAATGGCATGAGTAGCTACTCTTTGCAAATAAAGGGTAATGCTACTAAGAATTCAAGTTCAAGAAAGAAGAAAATGAGATACAATCTGGTAAGAAACAAATATATGATGGGGGGGGGGGGGGGGACCAGCTAAACGATGCAAATCAACCAGAGAACGCAAACATGGTTAATTTTCAGCTCTGCAATGTGAAGCATAATAGAAACAAATAGCCCGTTTAAAAGAATGAAAATTACAGCATATACAGTAGACTTGGAGAAACCTTCCCCCACCAGGTTCACCCAAGAGAAGCATCATATTTAGGATCCCTTCAAGGAAGTCATGCCTGATTCTCAATCAAAATTCAATCATCCATCTACAAGGCATCCTCTAAATTTTATGACACTCAAAATTTATATCTGAGTTGACTTCATCATTTTAATATTATTTCTATAATAAAATACTAAGGAAACAGACAAATCTTGTTAGAATCATGGCTATCTATATCATACTAAGCTACTTCTACAAGAATCATTCAAAAGTTGTTCTCAGTTAATTCAGCTACTCCACATGATACAATTAGGAACCGCATCACAACAAACAGAGATATTCATTGGACACCATTCCACAGGCTAATGCAATTCCTAGTTACTCCAAATGCCTCCCAAGCATTCAGCAATCATGTATCCTAATCAACATCTAATATATTCCATGGCACCAAATAATAAACAAAACTGAAAAGGAATCACGTTGTCGGTTAATTCAGCTATTCCACACCATACAGTTAAGAACCGCATCACAGAAAACTGAGATATTCATTGGAGGCCATTCCAAATACAACTACAGGCTATCGCCAATTCCTAATTACTTCAAATGCCTCCTAAGCGTTCAGCAATCATGCACCCTAAGCAACATCTAATATAATCGACGGCACCAAACAAAAAGCAAAACTGAAAAGCAGCCCCCCACCCCTCCCCCAGAAAAAATTAAGAAGAAGAAGAAATATAGGGGGGGGAAAGAGAGAAGGGAACAAAAAAGAGGAAAATAAAGGGGAAAAAAGCAAAACACACATGTATGTATACAGAGGAAAGAGAAAGGAAGGCAAAAGGAAAAAAGAAAAAAAAAGGGTCAAGTCTTGATCCTTCTGAATGAAGAAAGAAAGGTAAAGGAAAGGTCTCCTTTCAACAAGCCTTCTTGGAGCTTTCCATAGCCTACAGTTGTCCTCTTGATACATTTCTCCTTAAATTAATATTTAATAATATTTTCCTGGAGCTTTCCATAGCCTACAGTAGTCCTCTTGATACATTTCTCCTTAGATCAATATTTAATAATATTTAATGCTCCAACTTGCTATGGTGTCCAAATCTTCATCTCCGCTCTAGTTCAGTCACCATTCTTCACAATGCATGATCCATGATACAATAGCCAGAGCAACATATTTTAGGACATAGATCTCAAACTTCCCATCTTTGGAACTATCAAAACTGCAATCATGATTGACAATGGAGCTCTCTTGCACACTATCTTCTCATGCGCATGGATAGATCACTTATCTATTACATCACAGTGAAGTAAAAAATTTGCAGAAATTTATGCCATAAATTACATGGTCCCTTGATTAGAATTACATCCACCATTTCTATTTCCCACTAATGTTAGAAAAAGGTAGAAAGGCTCTACTACCACAGTCACAGCAAGCTCCATATGATAGCTTGAAGATTCAAATGAAATTAGTTATATCCAAATTTGACTAAACACCTCTCACCACATGACTAATGTAATCAGATGTGATGTAACACACACACACACACACACACACACAAAATAAATAAATAAAAATCACTTTTGCTGCACAGTTAGTGTCTCCTAACTAATTCATCCATGTCTGCACTGTGTGGTATACATATATCCAAATTTGACTAAACATGTCTCGCCACATGACTAATGTTATCAGATATGTTCCACAGATGTAACACAAAAAAATCAACTTTGTTGCACAGTGTAATATATGACATCCAAATTGATGAACAGCCCAAAAAGGTTGAAAAACAAGACAATTTCAAGTATATCTCCAAGGGAAGGGGATCTTAACAATCTAAGGCCATAACTTTTTTCTACTCTGCAGTTGCATGTCTTGCGGTTAGTGTCTCATAACTCATTCATCCATGCTTGCAGGAACAATGTCTCAACCATTGCTTACCTCATGTCGCATATCGGGTAAATGCCTCTTAGTTTTTTCCCTATTCAACTTTGATGAGACCTAACTTATCCAAATATACTGATAAACCTACAAATTTCACAATCACCAACTTAATTATCACAAGTGAAACAACCATCTTGGCCAAGCTCAATACCATGATCTTCGACATATATCTGTAGCGTAGGCAGCATTCTCACTTAATGTATTATTTCCTCATATATTTTCCATGGTAATACATTCCTCATTCTTGAACTTTAAACAACAGAACTTCCCCTCTTCAGAACTTTGCATGAAAAGCCATCCAAATCATTGTTCTGACACTATTTTCGCATACATGCACCAGTGCACAACTCAAAATGTATATAATTGTAATTCTCTCTGCACTACTTACACCACATGAAGCAAGAAATCAGTCATTCAAATCTACTAATAAGCACATGCATTATGTATTGACTATCATTATGCCCATAAATAATGCATCCTAGCTACTATCTTATAATATTTTGATTTTGAACCTTTTTGGGCTGTTGTTCATCAATTTCTAAAAACAATTCTAATGCCTCACTGTAGACAAAAAAAAATCTATTTTCTTTCACTTTGATTTATACCTAAAAAAGAAAAAAGGACACAGAGATGAATACAGAGACGATAAACTGCTATTGAAAATATATAGAGAGGAATACCCTTCTGAAAAAAATAAAAATTTGACTACTGGGGTAATGTAGTAAATGTAGGGTCAATTCTAGTGGTTGTTGCAGCAGCTGCATCTCATAACCCTCATCATTACTATCCATGTCTTGTTCCTTCCTTAGTTCCCAAAGTCTTCACCCTTTCCAACCTCGATATCAAAGTTAGGGTTTTCATTCCAGATTAGGTTCAAAAAAAGTTCTAATGCCTCAATGTGCCTCATGCACCCTGCAAGCGGGTCGGTGGTGAAGCGCCACGCATCTGATGTAGTAGCGCCTTTTGCGTCTCGCAATCATTCTGACTTTGCACAGGGTGCATGTAGTACATAGCCTTATATAACATTTCAATTGAGTCTTTATACTCGATAACCCATATCCCGAAAAGCAAAATAAATCCATTATGCCTTTTTAATAACCCTCAATTGAGGACCCTAACTAATCCTTTGCTTGGATATTAGTCTGGATTTGACATTTGAATTGAAAAATTATGAACTTTGCTACTATGTTGGATGTGTTAGCATTAGAAATTAAGACCTTATATTGAGATTTAATAGCGAAATATTAGTTATCCTGACATATTTTTAATGTGAATCCCTAAACATGTTCTTTCGTACTTAATTATCTATCTTGAAAAATTATGTGTGGGTTTGAGCCTCGCATCACTCTGATTTTTCATGTGTGCAGTGTGCAATGTTCAAGTCCATGAAGATCCATCAGAACAATTATCTTCTGTATTACCACTGTATTTTTATACTATTTAATCATACAATTTTTTCAGGTATTATGCCATATGCTTGTATGAGTATTATTTCATCGACCGGAATAGATACTTACCCCATAGTCTATATATGATGTGTCTAGCATAAAGTCAAAATAGACTAGTATTGAAAAATTGTTGCCATCTATAAGCTACAGTCTACCATCCTCTTCATAACTTTCTAAATATATCCCATGAAACGATTTCATGATAGAGGTGAAATAATATAAGTACAAAATCCTAACATAAAATTAGGCAATAAATGTAAATATAGTCATATTTTGATATGCTTCTATCTTCATTGGATTGATGATTCTAGAATAAATAATTGACGGAACTGAAAACACACAAAGATGAGCACTCTATTTTGCTTAATTAAATTCAGAGACAAATTACACCTGTTTCTCATCAACAGGAAGGGATGGACAACACATGCTATAATGCTAATAAGGTTTCCATACTTCATTACCAAATAATTGTCAACTAGTTACATCCCTTGATTCCCGTAACCAATATTTCCCTAGAATCTATAACCGACTTCATAAGGGCTTATTATGCGTATCTATCTATTTTAACAAAGGGTAAGGGACATTTGTCCAACTTGTCACCTTTTCTTCTTTGAATTTGACTTGAAACTGAGCAAAATGCAGGAAGCTATGAAGATGAAATAGAAGTCCATGAAGGAAATCGTGCTATGTCTACATGCATAATACACAGCGGAAGACATGTATAAAAAAATTTACTAAGCATGTAGAGAGCATGAAATATTCATATGGACCGTCTAATTAAATCTAACATGATTCTTATTGTTAAGAGAGCATACAATGTTTGAAAATCAAACTTTTGTAGCATGATTCGATAGTGAATCGAACAACCTTTAGCTTGCTCTCTTTGATGCAGAAAACTCCTCGTAGTGGATCTTCAACTCTTTAAGTAAACCCGAAAGCTATTGGATGCTGCTTGAGACGCGAGGCAAGATATCCACCCCGGGGTTCTTAAAATCCTACTACTTCCTCTTACTCAAAGATTGCTAGAGTTTAGTAAGAAGTATAGCTCTCTTGTTTTCTCTTATGGAAATTTAATTTTCATTAGCCTTTCATGAAGAGAGAGAGCTCATATTTATAGAGTGAAATGTGTTCATAACATGAATGACTCATCCTATGAGTCATGCAATGAATCATCAAAAATTAATGATTAATCAAGTGAGTTATGCAATGAATCATCTTATGAATCATTACATTTCAAAACCATGTGCTCATAAATCATGTGCTCAAACCATACCACTAAGTGACTCATCTCATGACTCATTATACATGGTATGTGTATTTCATAAATGAGAATACCAAATTATTATTACTAATACAGTATTTCATAAATACGATATATAGTATTATTCCAATCTTTAACTAATTAGTCACTATATGACCAAATAAATCAAGAGTTGACCAAAAGTCAACTGTTGACCAAAAAGTCAACTAGTTGACTAAAAGTTAACTTTATGGGAAAAATACTGGAATTTATTTCCTAAGCACATAACATTCCGATTTTACCGATATACATAACCGTTTATGTGTATCCGGTAAAAAAATCATATATGCGTATCAATCATACGCATCACTCTATAAATTGTGTTTCATAGAATTCAAGTATGCGCTTAGTGTGACTCTAGGGCCCAACTCAAAAACTCGGTAGTGGATCATATCCACAAGTACAATAGAGGTGCTAGCTGCACATGAAGACTATCCGGATATGAATTGTGATAAAGGTCTGTAAGATACTTATCCAATTTTATTAGGACCACTCAGTGATAATGCCGTACAGTCCGATCTCTTCGTCAAACCATGCCAAACTATTGAGCCTAGGGTATGAAAAACTATCAAACCCTAATTGCTCAATTAGTGTTTGTTGATATTAAACTCATAACCTATAAGATCAAACTGACACTCAGTTTATCTTATTTACCTCGACCAAGGATTTCTAGGTTATAGTTATATCAAACAATCTTATGACATTAACCCCCTATATTGGGAGAGACGAATCTCATATTGGCATCTCAATATCTACTTATACCTCGGGATGTACTTAACAAGAACCGTTATGCACAACTCGATGAGAACTGTGGTTAGGTAAAAGTCTAACTATACCTATACTGACATGTAAGATATTGCACTCATGCCTCAGGTCAAGAAACTATCATGTACTATATCACTTGAGAACTTCTATTTGACAGTTAAGTATAATTACCAACTAGATGTTCTCAGTGAGTCGTTCAGTCAACTCATTCATTAATGAGTCACCTGTATACTATATCTTGATGTCTCACATCAATGATCCAAGAAATGGATCATCATCCTTCCAAAGGAGAAATAGAGTATACACTAGTCTTCCCAAAGTGATGATGTCTTATTTCAACACTTCATTGACTAGGAACATTTTAGAATATACGTTAACGACAAATCAGATCTTTTCATTATGATCATATTCGAAATATCTGATAGTCTGGTATCATTCTAAGGACTTTATCTGTATGAAAATACCAGATAAATCTGACCAAAATAGCATACTATTATTTTAAACAATGATGTTATATTCATATAGGTCCTGTTATAATATACAATTATTGCCTGTAAGACATCTATATCTAACAAACTCCCACTTACACTAAGACCAATCATTGTAGAATCTAATACCCAATAGCTCAATAAGTTTTTCAAATTGTGTACGAGCAATTGCCTTTGTGAATGGGTCTGCTATATTATCTTTTATGTCTACTCTTTCAATCTTGATCTCTTAGCGATCAACTATCTCCCTGATCAAGTGATACTTCCACAAAATGTGTCTGGACTTATGGTGAGATCGGGGTTCCTTTGTCAGAGCTATTACAGCATTATTATCACAGTATAAAGGTACTGGATCTTTAATGGTGGGAATAACTTCCAACTCTGAAAAGAACTTCCTCATCCAGATAGCTTCTTTGGCTGCATCATTTACTGTAATGTATTCGGCTTCCATAGTAGAGTCTGTTATTGTTTCATGTTTGGAACTTTTTCAACTGACAGCCCCTCTATTGAGGGTAAAAACATATCCTGAAACAGATTTACTATCATCGATATCGCTCTGAAAGCTTGAGTCAGAAAAAACCTCTATTTGGAGGTCACTTTTACCGTATATCAAAAATAACTCTTTAGTCCTTTTTAGGTATTTAAATATATTTTTGACTGCTTTTCAGTGCTCTTCTCAATGATTAGATTGGTATCTACTTACCATACTGAGTGAATAAGCGATATGCGATCTAGTACATAACATGACATACATGATTAATCCTACTGCCGAGGCATAAGGAATTAGACTCATGCGTTTCCTCTCTTCATCAGTCTGGGGAGACATCTTTTTAGGGAGGGAGATTCCAGGAGATGCAGATACAAAACATTTCTTAGAATTTTCCATGCTAAATCGTTTTAGCACTTTGTCAATGTATCTAGATTGAGATAATCCTAATATTCTTTTAGATCTATCTCTATAAATCTGAATACCCAGTATACAGGATGCTTCACCCAAATCTTTCATGGAAAATCTTTTTGATAGCCAAATTTTTATCGGTTGTAATGACGGTATGTCATTACCGATTAAGAGTATATCATCTACATACAAAATAAGAAACGATATTATACTCTCAATTATCCTTTTATACACACATGGTTCATCTGGATTTTTGATGAAACCAAACTCTTTGATAGCATCATCAAAACAGATGTTCCATCTCCGTGATGCTTGCTTCAGTCCATAAATGAGTTTAAACAACCTACATGCTTTTTCACTACTCCCACTGACTACAAATCCCTCTGGTTGAGACATATATATGCTCTTCTAAATCACCATTTAGAAATGCAGTTTTGATATCCATTTGCCAAATCTCGTATCAAAGTGAGCAGCTATAGCAAGTAGGATCCGAATAGACTTTAGCATAGCCACTGGAGAAAATATTTCATCGTAATCCAAATCAGGTCTTTGACGAAAACCTTTAGCTACCAGTCTAACTTTAAAAGTCTCTACTTTCCCATCTACACCCATCTTTTTCTTAAACAACCATTTGTAACCTATGGGTATCACCTCTTTAGGAGCATTGTCTAAGATCCATACTTTATTGGTGTACATAGAGTCTATTTCGAATTTCATTGCATCATGCCAAGCAACAGAATCCCTACTCTAAGAGGCTTGCTGATAACTCAATGGTTCGTCTAACATGCTACTTTCAATGAGAAAATCATATTTTCTCTTAGGTGCATGAGATCGCCTTAGATATCTACGGAGTGGTTGAGGTTCTTCTGGTACAACTGAATTTTCTGTTTCTACTAAATTATCAGTATTGATTTGTATCTCTGAAATTTCTTTCAGTTCTACCATGCTCCCATTAATTTCTTTTTTAAGAAATTCCTTCTCCAAGAAGGTAGCATAACGAGAAAAAATTATCTTTTGTTCATCGATGTGGTAGAATTGATATAATGATATCCATGGGAATTCCTTGGATATCCTACAAGTTTACACAATACTGAACGTACCTCTAACTTTTTAGGATCTTGTTTTTTTACATAAGCATGACATCCCCAAATCTTAATATAATTAAGATGTGGTTTCATCCCATACCATATCTCATATGGAGGTTTAGGTACTGCTTTAGTTGGAACCCTATTCAGTAAGTGTGCTGTTGTTTTCAACACATACCCCCAGAATGAAAAAAGTAACGTTACTCATCATGGAACGTACCATATCTAATAAGGTACGCTTCTTCTTGATGAGTGAGGCTAGAAATTCAGGACAGTTTCTTTTCCAGTGTCCTGACTTGTGACAATGGAAGAATTCTGCAGTCGTCATTTTTGCCTTCCCTTTGTCCTTCTTGACAGCCTTCTTAACACCTTTCTTTGGTTTAGTAGTTTTCTTCATTTCCTTTTTCTTGGCAACCAGTTTGCTAGTAGTGGAAGAAGATTTTCCTAAACCAAGGCTGGTGTTTGTCCCTTTTTTATAGAACTCTCCTCCTGTCTTAACAAATTAAGCAAGCCAAGAAGAGTAGGCTCCAGATCCATCATCAAGACTGTGATATGAATCGGGAGTAGGCTGGTGTTAAGGACTGCAAAACGATATCTGTATATTTTTGTATCTATCTGCATCTAGGCCCTAGTTCGGGTGTGGGGGGTTATGGTTGCTTAGTTTAGTTATTTCATTTATAGCTTTTGCTTTACATTTAATGCAAAACAATAAATCATATAACTTAATCAACATTAAGAAATATGCTATCTAGTTTCCAATATGTTACATAACTAGTTAGTGTTTGACAGTTTTCCATACCCTAGGCTCAATAGTTTGGCATGGTTTGACGAAGAGATCAGATTGTACGGCATTATCACTGAGTGATCCTAATAAAATTGGATAAACATCTTACAGACCTTTATCACAACTCATATCCGGATAGTCTTCATGTGCAGCTAGCACCTCTGTTGTACTTGTGGATATGATCCACTACCGAGTTTTTGAGTTGGGCCCTAGAGTCACACCAAAACGCGTACTTGAATCCTATGAAACATAATTTATAGAGTGATGTGTATGATTAATACGCATATATGATTTTTTTTACCAGACACACATAAACGGTTATGTATATCGGTAAAATCGGAATGCTATGTGCTTAGGAAATGAATTTCAGTATTTTTCCCATAAATTTAACTTTTAGTCAACTAGTTGACTTTTTGGTCAACAGTTGACTTTTGGTCAACTCTTGATTTATTTGATCATATAGTGACTAATTAGTTAAAGATTGGAATAATACTATATATCGTATTTATGAAATACTGTATTAGTAATAATAATTTGGTATTCTCATTTATAAAATACACATACCATGTATAATGAGTCATGAGATGAGTCACTTAGTGGTATGGTTTGAGCACATGGTTTATTAGCACATGGTTTTGAAATGTAATGATTCATAAGATGATTCATTGCATGACTCACTTGATTAATCATTAATTTTTGATGATTCATTGCATGACTCATAGGATGAGTCATTCATGTCATGAACACATTTCACTCTATAAATATGAGCTCTCTCTCTTCATGAAAGGCTAATGAAAATTAAATTTCCATAAGAGAAAACAAGAGAGCTATACATCTTACTAAACTCTAGCAATCTTTGAGTAAGAGGAAGTAGTAGGATTTTAAGAACCCCGGGGTGGATATCTTGTCTCGCGTCTCAAACAGCATACAATAGCTTTCGGGTTTACTTAAAGAGTTGGAGATCCACTACGATGAGTTTTCTGCATCAAAGAGAGCAAGCTAAAGATTGTTCGATTCACTATCGAATCACGCTACAGAAGTACGACTTTCAAACCTTGTATGCTCTCTTAACAATAAGAATCATGTTAGATTTAATTTAACGGTCCATATGAATATTTCATGCTCTCTACATGCTTAGTAATTTTTTTTATACATGTCTTCCGCTGTGTATTATGCATGTAAACATAGCACGATTTCCTTCATGATATCAGAGCCATGGTTCCATATATAGAATAGTAGTGGACAATTAAAGAAAATAGTTTATTGACCATAGAGTTTATTGACAGTTTTCATATGAATATTTCATGCTCTCTACATGCTTAGTAATTTTTTTATACATGTCTTCCACTGTGTATTATGCATGTAGACATAGCACAATTTTCTTCATGGTATCAGAGTTATGATTCCATCTAATTAAATCTAACATGATTCTTATTGTTAAGAAAGCATACAAGGTTTGAAAGTCATACTTTTGTAGCGTGATTCAATAGTGAATCGAACAACCTTTAGCTTACTCTCTTTGATGCAGAAAACTCCTCGTAGTGGATCTTCAACTCTTTAAGTAAACCCGAAAGCTATTGGATGTTGCTTGAGACGCGAGGCAAGATATCCACCCCGAGGTTCTTAAAATCATACTACTTCCTCTACACAAAGATTGCTAGAGTTTAGTAAGAGGTATAGCTCTCTTATTTTCTCTTATGGAAATTTAATTTTCATTAGCCTTTCATGAAGAGAAAGAGCTCATATTTATAGAGTGAAATGTGTTCATGACATGAATGACTCATCCTATGAGTCATGCAATGAATCATTAAAAATTAATGATTAATCAAGTGAGTCATGCAATGAATCATCTTATGAATCATTACATTTCAAAACCATGCGCTAATAAATCATGTGCTCAAACCATACCACTAAGTGACTCATCTCATGACTCATTATACATAGTATGTGTATTTCATAAATGAGAATACCAAATTATTATTACTAATATAGTATTTCATAAATACGGTATATAGTATTATTCCAATCTTTAACTAATTAGTCACTATATGACCAAATAAATCAAGAGTTGACCAAAAGTCAACTGTTGACCAAAAAATCAACTATTTGACTAAAGTTAACTTTATGGGGAAAATACTGGAATTCATTTCCTAAGCACATAGCATTCCGATTTTACCGATATACATAACCGTTTATGTGTATCCGATAAAAAATCATATATGCGTATCAATCATACGCATCACTCTATAAATTATGTTTTATAGGATTCAAGTACGCGTTTAGTGTGACTCTATGGCCCAACTCAAAAACTCGGTAGTGGATCATATCCACAAGTACAACAAAGATGCTAGCTGCACATGAAGACTATCTGAATATGAATTGTGATAAAGGACTGCAAGATACTTATCCAATTTTATCAGGACCACTCAGTGACAATACCGTACAGTCCGATCTCTTCGTCAAACCATGTCAAACTGGGTATGAAAAACTGTCAAACCATAATTACTCAATTAGTGTTTGTTGATATTAAACTCATAACCTATAAGATCAAACTGACACTCAGTTTATCTTATTTACCTCGGCCAAGGATTTCTAGGTTATAGTTATATCAAACAATCTTATGATATTATCCCCTATATTGGGAGAGACGAATCCCATATTGGTATCTCAATATCTACTTATATCTCGGGATGTACCCAACAAGAACCGTTATGTATAACTCGATGAGAACTGTGGTTAGGTAAAAATCTAAGTACACCTATACTGACATGTAAGATATTACACTCATGCCTCAGGTCAAGAGACTATAATGTACTATATCACTTGAGAACTTCTATTTGACAGTTAAGTATAATTACCAACTAGATGTTATCAGTGAGTCGTTCAGTCTAACTCATTCATTAATGAGTCACCTGTATACTATATCTTGATGTCTCACATCAATGATCTAAGAGATGGATCATCATCCTACCAAAGGAGAAATAGAGTATACACTAGTCTTCCCAAAGTGATGATGTCTCATTTCAACACTTCATTGACTAAGAACATTTTAGAATATATGTTAACGACAAATCAGATCTCTTCATTACGATCATATCCAAAATGTCTGATAGTCTGGTATCATTCTAAGGACTTTATCTGTATGAAAATACTAGATAAATCTGATCAAAATAGCATACTATTATTTTAAACAATTATGTCAAAATAGCAGGGCACCTATATCTAACAGTCCAACTTGCCCCGATTATCTAATGAGAAATCACTTAGCTAGCTGATTTCTAGCCAATATTCTTGGGGTTAACTAGTAAATTTAAGCCTAACCTGATTAAATTATACTAAAAGCTAGAAACTTAGTCAAGGCCTTCGCTTTTGAAAAGAAAAACATGGAGGGAGGGAGGGAGGGGGAAAGGGGGGAAAGGAGGGAAAGAATCAAGCTTGAAAGAATTGAGACAAGAATTTTATTAATCTCCTGAATCACTCAAAAAGTTCTAGAAGAAACAAGACATAATTCTATGACCAACCGCCAAACTTGCCACACTTATACATGGAACTTTAAGAGAAACTATGCTCCCTAGCATGTGATCTTCATCCAACGAAGAATCTTCTTTTAAGGATGTCAACAAAAATACTTAAATATTGATATCTTTCGACCCCACGAGTCCATGATTAAAGCCATTTGGTGAGAGAGATTTGTATTGATGCACTTAACAACAAACTACATAGATGTTCAACATAAGTAGTTCCTTATTGCCTAAAAAATTCTCTTGTTCATGTGAATGTATGCACCATCATGCTATGCTATAAACCTATACTTCAAAAATAAAAACATGCACGGAATATCCTCAATGCAAGGTATGCAGACATAAAATGTAAGAAAGGTATCATTGCAGATACGACTATTATTCAAGAGTCTATCCCTGGACATAGAAACATAAAAATCAATAGGTCGAAGGCAGATAGATCCAGCAATCCTCAAAATTTCCTCAGACTTGAAAATTATCTAAACAAATAGTTATGATGGTAATAATCTCTCTTGGAATATATCCTTTTTCTCCGTATGAGGGAAGAAACAAGGACAAGCAACCGATTGAAGCACAGCCCATAAAGCATGTTAGTACTACTAAAGAAGATTGATGCAGACCTCGCAACCATTAATTTGCATAAAGAATCACGTACGATGCAGATATAGATTATTTCACCTCCGAACAAGTCTATTACAACAATCAAGAGCACTGCTATCATCACTTCACATGCTTCAAGTAAATGACAATTGTTGTACCAAAACTATGAACATACGTAGTTAAAAACCCCTGTATGATATGCTAACTAAAGGTATTTGGACAACAGATAACCAGAAGTACAACAAATAAAAGATCAGTACCTCTAGAATTTTATGTCAATTATTTGGCAATCAATTACCCATACTTGATTGAAACTCTTCCCTTATATGAATTAGATCTTATAACACAAGCATATTTCAAATAATAAAAAATATTAGTAAACTGACTGGATCCAAAATATAGTGCGAAACCATCAATAAATGAAAAGGTCAACTCCTTTAATGACAAAAGTTTATTAAAAATGTAAATTAAAAAAAATCTTGGATCCAATTTTACTATCAGAAACTAAAATGATCTACACAATATAACAAATAATTGAGAATTTCATAAAACCCTAGTTTAGGCACCTTAGAGGGGATGCATCCGACGTTGAGGCACGTGCCGCCTAGAGCTCCTCTCTTCTCGATGCACGTGGTCTTGAGCCCTAGCTGCGCCGCCTTGATCGCCGCCACGTAGCCACCAGGCCCACCGCCGATCACGACGACGTCGTTGTCGTCGGATCCCGATGCGAAGCTTCTAGAGAAGGCGGAGCCGCGCAGAATGCTGGAGTTGAAGAGTCTCGTCGCCCTTCGCCTTGCCAAGCTCGTCATCGCCATTCGATTTTTCTAGCTTTTAGGGTTTCTCCCCCTCTTTTCTCAAGAAAAATTGGGCAGGGATTTTGGTTGAGGAGTCTGAAAAAGTGTGATCAGACGCCGATTCGCAACTTGGACCGACAGCATTTGAAGGACGGAATATTTTGCACTTACCACCCGATGCTATTTTAGGATTTCTGTAGTCTGACAGCTCTGAAATTGTCTTTCGCTTTTGCCTTGCAAATTTCCGAGAGCATGTTTGGAAACTATGAATTATAATTAACTTGGCTTAAAATCCATAAATGACTTATAAACTAAATAGTTTATAGTATATAGTGTTTAGTAAATTCAGTGGATTATAATTGATTTTTAAGGGCATCTCCAACAGCTTCTTCAAAATTTTATCCAAAATAGGGAAGCAAAAGTCATATTCTCCAACTAATTTTTACACCAATTCCAACAGCTTCCCCATTTTGAAGGATCTCTTTTTTCCTCCAAAAATTTGGAGAATGCTGCAGATTTGGGGAAGCTTCCCCATTTTTTCTCCTCCATCTCTATTTTGGGGAATAAGATGGGGAATCTGTTGGACTAAAAACCTAACTAAATTCTTCAAAAGTGAAAAATGAGGAAGCTGTTGGAGATGCTCTAATAGTAGAGTGTTTGGCAAATAAGCAGCTTATAAATTTTTGTTTGTCAAAGTGATAAAAAAAGTGATGGCTCTAATGGATTTGGAGAGAGGAAAATGGGCATTGGACTTTTCTTTAAAGGATAAGAGTTACCCAATCTTTTTTTTTTTATAAAACAAGATAAACAGTTTGCTAAACATGCCTCAATGGCTTTTAAGGCAGTTTGACCGATAACTAAACATGCTCTGAATCCATATTCCAGCTCTAAAAAAATAATTATTAGTAATTATTGGATGTTGGTGATTGCGACCCTTATTATCACTAGGCATCAATTCTTGCTAATCATTTGTGCTATTTTTTTTATATATGTCATCAAGCAACGTTTTGATTCTATCAAAACAAGCCGCATGCGAAAAATAGTTCTGGAATTTTCATGGATAAAATAAGGAGTAAAAAAATGTGAATTTTTTAGAAAAGAGGGGTAAATTTTAAAGACTTAGTTGCGAAAAAAATTAGGAGTCGTTAAGAAGAGAGGGATAAATTTAGATCTTTCTTTGTTAAAAATTAAAAGTCAATGGTTTATTAGAAAAGAAGGTTAAACTTTTCTTTGACATTTCTGTGTTTAACACCCAATAAAAAATCAAATAAGAAGATTAAAATTAAAAAGTAAGGAAAAAAGTTGCTGGCGGGTCGGATCCAACTACAACGCCACCGACCCATTCCTCCACTTTTAATGCCCAGTCCTCGTCCTCCCTCCATTTCAACAGAATCCCCCAAACTCTCTCAAAACCCTAATCCATCTCCAATGGCAAACCCTAACCCTAACTCCAATCCCTCAATCACCATCGCATCCGCCATCTACAAGCTCCAGCTCCACCTCTTCAACACCCCATCAACCCCCTTCGACCTCCTCATCGCCGCCTCCACTCTCCTTTCAAAGCCCGACTACGACGACATCGTCACCGAGCGCACAATCTCCGACCTCTGCGGCTACCCTCGATGCCCCAACCCTCTCCCGTCCCCGTCCGACCGCCGGCGGAAGGGTCGATACCGCATCGCGCTCAGCGAGCACAAGGTCTACGATCTCCAAGAGATTTACAATTACTGCTGCGAGGAGTGCTTGATTGGAAGCAGGGCATTTAAGGGGAGCTTGGGTGATGAGAGGAGGGCTGATGTTGATGTTAGGAGAGAGAAGGTCGAGGATGTTTTGAGATTGTTTGGGTGTTTTGATGGGGATGAAGATGAGGAAGGGGTGAGGAGAGGGGAGAGGTTGGGGAAGTTGAAGCTGGAGATTAAGGAGAAGGAGAGGGCTGTGGACGGTGATTTGAAGTTGGGTGAGTGGATTGGGCCATCCAATGCGATCGAGGGTTATATTCCTCATCTTGATCGAGGTATTAATTCATTAAAAGAAATTATATGTTTCGTAACAGAACACAAAGGTGGAATCATAGATAAAGATTCACTTTGGTTGTCGAACTCATTTTTTGGGTAATTAGAAAGTGTTCAATGGTTAAATCGTGAAGCGTTAAAACTGCAGAAATGGCTTGAATGTTTATATTCATTCGATGATATTAAATATTCCTAGATATTTAAGCATTGTGTATATGTTTCAATGTTAAATAATAGTGCTATCTTAATCTGCTTATCTATATATGATTCAAATGTTAAATAATAGTGCTATCTTAATTTGCTAATGTATAGTTGAAGTGCTATCGGGTTTGCTTCCGTATCATTCTTTTATTTCATATGTGATTCTTTTGCCCTCTGAACACAGGTGCGAGCTTGTGTTGTGTATTGCAGGTTCTAACAATCCATCCAAGTCAGAAACTGCACAAGAGATGGGTAGTGCTAGCAGCACTGAAGTGGACCATATGACTCCAAGTCTTAGAGATGAATGTGATGGTGATCCTTCGAAGGGTTCTTCTGCCATGATAAATGATGTTCCAGAGACAACTGCAAAGAAGTTGGAAGATATGATTATTACAGAGAAGAAAAATACAAGCAAACAGTCATTGGAGTCATTAAAGCTTAAATTTCAAACAAATGTGGCTGCTCACAATATTGGCAAAGTGGATAATGGTGATATGGGTTTCACGAGTAGTATCATTGTTGGCAATGATTTTGATGCAGCTCTTTCAAAAAGCTGTGTTGTTTCTACCCAAGATGCTTCAGAACTAATAGCTAAACAATTGGAGGAGGTTGTTCTTGCTGAGAAGAAAAAGAAAAAAGTTAAAAAATCAAAATCATCTAGTTCCAATGCAAGAAAAATTGCAAGTGGTAGGAAGAATGACAAAATAGATTTTCAGAGCACCATAATCACTGGGGATTTAGTTAATGTTACTTCCGGGACTTCATCTACATCATCCCTTGATTGTTCATCTAAAGATTCGGTAAATGTTCATGTCAAGAATAAGACAGAGCCACTAGGCTATGGTGAATCAGATGATGTAATGTTATCTGGAGGAGTTAGCTTGGAAAAGAAACATGTATCACAGGAAAATGAACTGAAATCTTCTTTGAAGACTTCAAGATCAAAAGGAGGAAATAGGTCTGTCAAATGGGCTGATGAGGTAATTCTTGAAGCGTTGGAAGATAAAAAGGACACACCACAAGTCATGCGGGAGGAAGATCTAGATAGTTCCTTAAGACTTGCATCAGCTGAAGCTTGTGCTGCTGCACTATCTCATGCAGCAAGCGCTGCTGCATCAGGTGATGTTGATGCTGGTGATGCAGGTAATTTCTGAAACCATGATCTAGTAGCTTTCTACATTGTGTTTGCTTGTTGAGATTGCTTATCAATTGCTTCAATCTTTCCGGCATGTCTTCTATTTGTTCAGTCTCGGAAGCTGGGATTGTAATATTGCCCCAACCACAGTACTGTGAAGACCGGGAGTCCGAGGCAGATGAGGAAGCATGTGAATTTGATCGGGGGGTTCTGAAGTGGCCTACAAAGACAGTACTTTTAGACACTGACATGTTTGAAGTTGAAGACTCTTGGCATGACACACCACCTGAGGGTTTTAGTTTAACTGTATGTTTCCATTTCTTGCAATTGATCAGCCTAATTTCTCATCTGTGATTTGTAGTTACTAGACACTTTGTTTGCCTTTTTCAGTTATCACCATTTGCGACAATGTGGATGGCACTGTTTGGATGGATAACATGTTCTTCTTTATGCTACATATATGGACATGATGAAATTTCACATGAAGACTTTTTGTTTGTGAATGGGAGGGAATACCCACGAAAAACTTTCCTTAGAGATGGAAAATCATCTGAAATCAGGCTAGCTCTAGATGGTTTCATATGCCGCGCATTGCCTGGGCTTGTTATGGATCTAAAATTGCCAACACCAGTCTCAACACTGGAGAAATTTTTGGTATGTATGGAGTACTGTATTTAGCTTGTAAACAGCGAGCAGCAAATCCTTTGTAAATTGATCTGTAGGCAGTCATAGTTGAATGTTTATATTGATTGGGATATTGAAATTCACGATTCCTTTCTAATTACTCAAAATTTGCAAGTATTAGTATTGGCCTAACCCTTACGTGAACTTTTTCTTTGGCTGTTTTAATCTGTTGTTTTTCAGATATTTGCTATTTTATGTTTGGTGTTTTTCTTTAGGGTTGAAGATTTTTCTGGTTGTTTTTTGTTTGTGCCTCACATTCATTTAAATTTATGGCTTTCTATGTAATTAACAATCATGAACATATAATTGTCATATTTCTTTACAAATTATAGCAATCACTGTTGATGACTATCGTGTGTAAGGCAATAACTGATATTGCAATATATGGTGCATAAATGAGCTGTTGCCGGACCACATTTATGTATGCTATGCACATAAAGCAATGAACAAAAAAGCAGTATTGATTTTACATATAGTGCATGCCTATCCATACTTGTTTCTCTACGTTGCTTAGATCGTAGGCATTTACATCCCACAATCACCATAACTAGATGCATCCAATTGTGTAAATAGTTCCAAATGATCACATGTTTGAGAATGGTTAATGGGTGCTTATATATATTTTTTGTTTTGTTCCAAAGAAAGCTCTCTTATGTATAAGCAACATAGGTTGTTTCTCTGTGTTGCTTAGTTCGTAGGCATTTACACCCCCACAAAACACCATAGGTCCATAACTAGATGCATCCAATTGTGTGGATAGTTCCAAATGATCACATGTTTGAGAATGGTTAATGGGTGTTTATATTTATTATTTTATTCCAAAGAAAGCTCTGTTATGTATAAGCAACAAAGGAAAATCAAAGTTGGGATGGTTGGCTTTGACCAGATGGTTAGAACATGTGGCCTATTAAATGCATTGGTTATGAACGGCAATACTTAAGATTCTTGCTTAATGGGCAAGGAAATTTATGAATAGATGTAACTGAATATAGGATGGCTGTTAACACAGGAGATGAAAAACTGGATAGAGAGAGACGGCATAAGGTGATTGTCTGGACAAAGAAAAGGCATGTGGCCCACTTCAGAGACTTGGGGCAAAGGTTTTGTTGTTGTTACGTGGGATTTTGCACTTGGCCACAAAAGACAATACGATAGACAGGAGTGACCTCAAGTAGTGTGACATGTGGTTAAATTTTTTACGCTTTTAACTGAACTAATCAGTCATATATCTTGCCATTTTCTCGTGTCAAATTGGATATAGAAAGTCTGCTAAGTGTCATGCTCCTAGAAAATTCATGCAAGAAATGGTAAAGATGGGCTCTACTGGCATGGTCTGATCATGGGAAGTTCAAAAATGAATTTTAGCATTATAAGTGCTATATATTTTTTATATCATAGTGGTACATAGCCCCCGATAAATCAACCCCATGAATATATTGTTCAACATCACTGAAGGCCAAACTTTCAAACACTGTTATGAACGTTAGCTTTGGTAAAATAGTTTAAATTAGTGATTGGACTAATAATCTCCATGCTGGTTTGACACTGAAGGCCATGTCCAATTCAGTCAAAAGCTATACATCCCCTAGCAAGCTTTTGACAGCTGATTAAGGAGGTAATTGCTGGGTCAAGGGAAAAGAAAGTATCTTGTAGGATTAATAATGCCAGTGTTAGATGACAGGGAAGTTAGTTATTGCAGCTGCCTAGACATGTCTAATTAAGGCAGTGGTTGACCTATAAGAGAGGATCCAGATGCATGCTATAATGATGGTACAATGCTAGGACAAACCCCAGAGCTATGTTGCATGGGTGCGGGTGCGGATATGGGACACATCAATTATGTAGAAAGATAAGCTACAGGGACACATCTATACATACATATTGAAATTAATAATTTATATGAGATCAATAATGTTTTTCCATTCACATGTTATGAGAACTAAAAGTCCTAAACATTTTTTTTAAAATCATACTTAATAACTGGGTATGGATTGAAACAAACCTGAACATAGTCCAATAAGTAGTAGAAATTCGAGGTCAAGTGTAAGATATACATCCAAGAAGTATATCACAAGTGTTTTAAACCAAAACATTTATTGTATAATTGAATACATGTCTGAATACATGTATGTATATATTCAAGAAGTCTCCAAGGGGTGTCGGACACGGACACAGATATGGGAAGTGTTGGACACGGAAACAGGTGCCCAAATGAGGCATCTCAGTAAATTAGCCCATGAGATATCTTGACATACCAAATGAAATATGTTTCTATGATTTTCTCTCTGGAGTAGTTTTACCTCTGATTGATACTAATGACAAACTTGGTAAGTTGGTATAGGCGGAAACTGATGGGATCAAGCTTGCTGTCAACTTTTGCACTGTGTTATAGTCTTTGCTCTGGAGTTCCTTTTAATCTTGCATGTTTCCTGGTTTATCTCATTTACGTACTGCATGCAGTCAATGAACTTTCTTATCATGCTTGATTTAATCTTTTAGCATTTAATACCACTTTCTTTTATTTTTTTTTCTCAGGCTCGCTTGCTCGACACAATGTCATTTGTAGATGCACTACCGTCTTTCAGAATGAAGCAATGGCAAGTGATTGTTCTTTTGTTTATTGAAGCCCTTTCTGTGCATAGACTTCCTTCTCTTGCTCCTCAGATGACAAGCAGAAATTTGCTGCTACACACGGTGAGCACTCTGACTTTTGTATTCTTATATTTTGGATCCTTTTCTTGCAGTCTGAGATACTGTGGAGATCTAATTTACTAGTTTAAGTAGAGAGCCATGTTTTGATTTTCTGTTGTTGTGCTACCTGAGATGATCAATGAGGTTTGGCCTTCAGCTATGTCAGAAATATAGAAATAGGAAGCAAAGTCGAGTTTGTCATCACTCTCGCAAACCATTTTATTCTGAAAAACTATTTGAAGGCCATATAGCAAGCAGGACAGTTCCTCATGTTGAGACTAATTATGAGATTTAGTTGTACCTTTCAACGAGGTATTTTTATAGGTTTTGTTATGTTGCTTTTAATATGCTCATCTATAGTGGATAGAAAAGGAGAGATCAAAGGATGCATTATTACATTAGGCGTGTTCTTATGCACTAAGTTTACATAGAAGTTCTATTCTAGCTGTTTAATAATAGCGTAGTCACAGACTCAACAGACTCACAGATGCACTGAGGTGATCGCTATTCTAGTTGTTTAATAATAGTGTTGTGCACTGAGGTGATCAGCTCAAGTACTGGGGACTTTGGGGTGCTGCTGCATGAGGTGCTGGTGCTGGGAGCAAGCGAGGTGCTCATGCGGGAGAATCATGTATGCCTCCTCGATGCGCCTTGTATATTGTGCGTCGATGTGTAACATTCTTTTGAATCTTTTCTCTTTCTCATGCATATGTCATTGCTTTGTCTTCTCCCACTTTCTCCTCTTTCCCCTGCTCTCTTGCCTCCGCCTTTCTCTTTTTTTTAATCTTCCCGTGTTTTCTTATTGTTGTTACAACTGCTATGATTGTTGTAAAGCTACAAGGCGTTGTTTAGACACAGTGACTAGTATTGTAAATTATTGTTCTCTGGTTTCTGCTTATCTTATCTTCATTCTTTTTGCTTTTTATTAGCTTATCCATATTTTTTTCCCTTATCTTCCTCTTCATATTCACTATATGATTCCTTTTCTTTTCCTTTTTCACTGTGATGTTGTTGTTTTACCTCATCTCCTTCCATTTTATTGCCTTTCATCCTCATATTCTCCTAGATAAAGTCTACTTCCTTTTCTTTACTTTGCCTTGCTGTTCTTTTTTTCTCTTTTTCCTCTCTCAACAGTTCTATCCGGAACATCAGTTGAGAAGTTATGTTATATAGATTAGAATTTCTCAGACTATATTCTAGAAAGAAAATTTCCGACATGACTAAAGTGTTTCCTTAAATTAAATATTAATAATTAGGGGTTTTTCTTTTTTAACCCAAAGTTTTACCCCCACTTATTTAAAAACCCATTAACTTTTCCAAACATCAATACACCCATTGTATCCCACCCCACTTATTTCTAAACCCAATATGTATAATACACCCATTATTACTGTATTTATCCTCAAATTCACTACACAAGCTCTCATCTTCCTTCCTCTTCTCCTTCAATGACCACCACCAACCTCCTCCTCTCCCCTCCCTTCACTTCCCCTCCTCCCTCAAACCCATCAACCACTCCCTCCGCTGCCTTTTATCTCCCCTCGCCACGTCACCCACCACCGTCAACCTCGAATCGGATGAACAACCCACCAACGGTTTCGACATCGACGCCCCCAGTTCGCCGACATGGAGGTAGGCAAGGATCTGAAGCACTTGTCGCCCACCACCTGTTCGTTGAATTTACGCTTAGTGTTCTCACTTGTATCTGATGTATGTCATGTGAGCTTGTAATCAATTTTTCAGATTTTGGAAAAGTACAACTCTTTATAGTAAAGTGTTGCATAGTGTGATGATCTTTTGTAGTGGTGATGTGTAATTGTTGTTTCACGCTGTAACTATGTTCTTATTGTTGAAACTATGTCGTTTTAGGGTTGAAATTGTATAGTTTTTTAACAATGCAAACGTGTGATGACATGTAAGATGTGTTGTTTGATCAATTGATGATGTGTAAGATGTGTTGCTTGATCAATTCTTCACCTCGACGAGAGGTCGTCGCTCAATTTTCTGGCTTTAGGGAAAGTATAACTCTTTATAGAAATGTATAGCACCTTATTGATAAATTATAGCACCTTATGGCAAGTATAACACTTTATGGCAATAGTATAACACCTTATTGATAAAGTATAGCACTTTATGTTTCTAAAATTTTGTAACGTAGTGGGATAAACCAAATCAGTTTTTTTCGGCGCAATGCGAACACTTAATGACGTGTAAGATGTGTTGCTTGATCAATTATTCACCTCGACGAAAGGTCGTCGCTTAATTTTCTAGCTTTAGGAAAAGTATAGCTCTTTATAGAAATGTAAAGCACCTTATTGATAAAATATAGCACCTTATGGCAAAGTATAGCACTTTATGGCAATAGTATAGCACATTATTGATAAAGTATAGCACTTTATGTTTCTAAAATTTCTGCAACATAGTGGGATAAACCAAATCAGTTTTTTTCGGAGCAATGCGAACACTTATGACGTGTAAGATGTGTTGCTTGATCAATTATTCACCTCGACGAGAGGTCATCGCTCAATTTTCTAGCTTTAG
>BQKN01062486.1:51731-96808 GCA_022839385.1 Asparagus kiusianus
AATTATTCACCTCGACGAGAGGTCATCGCTCAATTTTCTAGCTTTAGGAAAAGTATAGCTCTTCATAGAAATGTAAAGCACCTTATTGATACAAAATAGCACCTTATAGCAAAGTATAGCACTTTATAGCAATAGTATAGCACTTTATTGATAAAGTATAGCACTTAGTATAGCACTTTATGTGTTGCTTGATCAATTATTCACCTCGATGAGAGGTTGTCGCTCAATTTTCTAGCTTTAGGAAAAGTATAGCTCTTTATAGAAATGTATAACACCTTATTGATAAAATATAGTACCTTATGGCAAAATATAGCACTTTATAGCAATAGTATAGCACCTTATTAATAAAGTATAGCACTTTATGATTTCTGGAATCTCTGCAACGTAGTGGGATAAACCAAATTAGTTTTTTTTCGGAGCAATGTGAACACTTGATGACGTGTAAGATGTGTTGCTTGATCAATTCTTCACCTCGACGAGAGGTCGTCGCTCAATTTTTCAGCTTTAGAAAAAGTATAGTTCTTTATAGAAATATGTAGCACCTTATTGATAAAGTATAGCACCTTATGGCAAAGTATAGCACTTTATGGCAATAATATAGCACCTTATTGATAAAATATAGCACTTTATGATTTCTAGAATTTCTGCAACGTAGTGGGATAAACCAAATCAGTTTTTTTCGGCGCAATGCCAACACTTGATGACATGTAAAATGCGTTGCTTGATCAATTATTCACCTCGACGAGAGGTCGTCGCTCAATTTTCTGGCTTTAGGAAAAGTATAGCTCTTTATAGAAATGTATAGCACCTTATTGATAAAATATAGCACCTTATGGTAAAGTATAGCACTTTATGGCAATAGTATAGTACCTTATTGATAAAGTATAACACTTTATGTTTCTAGAATTTCTGCAACATAGTGGGATAAACCAAATCAGTTCTTTTCAGCGCAATGCGAACACTTGATGACGTGTAAGATGTGTTGCTTGATCAATTATTCACCTCGATGAAAGGTCGTCGCTCAATTTTCTAGCTTTAGGAAAAGTATAGCTCTTTATAGAAATGTATAGCACGTTATTGATAAAATATAGCACCTTATGGCAAAGTATAGCACTTTATAGCAATAGTATAGTACCTTATTGATAAAGTATAACACTTTATGTTTTCTGGAATTTCTGCAACGTAGTGGGATAAACCAAATCAGTTTTTTTCGGAGCAATGCGAACACATATGACGTGTAAGATGTGTTGCTTGATCAATTCTTCACCTCGACGAGAGGTCGTCGCTTAATTTTCCAGCTTTAGGAAAAGTATAGCCCTTTATAGAAATGCATAGCACCTTATTGATAAAATATAGCACCTTTTGGCAAAATATAGCATTTTATAGCAATAGTATAGCACCTTCTTAATGAAGTATAGCACTTTATGATTTCTAGAATTTCTGCACGTAGTGGGATAAACCAAATCAGTTTTTTTCGGAGCAATGCGAACACTTGATGATGTGTAAAATGTGTTTCTTGATCAATTATTCACCTCGACGAGAGGTCGTCGCTCAATTTTTCAGCTTTAGGAAAAGTATAGCACATTATGACAAAGTATAGTACTTTATGGCAGTAGTATAGCACCTTATTGATAAAATATAGCACTTTATGGTTTCTGGAATTTCTGTACTTTATGCTATACTATAAAGTGTTATACTTTATCAATAAGGTGTTATACTATTGCCATAAAGTGTTATACTTTACCATAAGGTGTTATACTTTATCAATAAGGTGCTATACATTTCTATAAAGAGCTATACTTTTCCTAAAGCTGAAAAATTGAGCGACGACCTCTCGTCGAGGTGAATAATTGATCAAACAACACATTACACGTCATCAAGTGTTCGCATTGCGCCGAAAAAAACTGATTTGGTTTATTCCCCTACGTTGCAGAAATTTCAGAAATCATAAAGTGCTATACTTTATTAATAAGGTGCTATACTATTATCATAAAGTGCTATACTTTGCTATAAGGTGCTGTACTTTATCAATAAGGTGCTATACATTTCTATAAAGAGCTATACTTTTCCTAAAGCTGGAAAATTGAGTGACGACCTCTCGTCGAGGTGAAGAATTGATCAAACAACACATCTTGCACATCATCAATTGATCAAACAACACATCTTACATGTCATCACACGTTTGCATTTCTCAAAAACGATACAATTTCAACTCTGAAACGACACAGTTTCAACAATAAGAACATAGTTACCGCGTGAAACAACAATTACACATCACCACTACAAAAGATCATCACACTATGCAACACTTCACTATAAAGAGTTGTACTTTTCCAAAATCTAAAAAATTGATTACAAGCTCACATGACATACATCAGATACAAGAGAGAACACCAAGCGTAAATTCAACGAACAGGTGGTGGGCGACGACAAGTGCTTCATATCCTTGTCTGCCGCCATGTTGGCGAACTGGGGGGAGTCGATGTCGAAACAGTTGGTGGGCTGTTCATCCGATTCGAGGTTGACGGTGATGGGTGATGTGGCGGCGATGGGAGATCAAGGGCAGCGGAGGGAGAGGATGATGGGTTTGAGGGGGGGAGGGGAAGTGAAGGAAGGGGAGAGGAGGAGGTTGGTGGTGGTCATTGAAGGAGAAGAGGAAGGAAGAAGAGAGCTTGTGTAGTGAATTTGAGGGTAAATACAGTAATAATTGGTGTATTATACATATTGGGTTTAGAAATAAATGAGATGAGATACAATGAGTGTATTGATGTTTGGAAAAGTGGGTGGGTTTTTAAATAAGTGGGGGTAAAACTTTGGGTTAAAAAAGAAAAACCCCTAATAATTATCATGTTGTAATGATGTAACACAATTTGATTAATCTCAATTTTAATTATGTTGTTAAGAACTGTACAATTGTGCTCATGACTCACCTTGCACCATGCACGCGTAGGAAACTTTAGTTTTTATTCTTCATTAATCAATATAATATGTCCGGTTTATATCATTGTATTTCGTGGACAAACTGACAGTACTCCCTGATGTAATGTACAACTTCCGTATTTTTTGGAACCCTGAGTTGAGACCTTGTTTTTCCTTCCAGTAGTTTTCCTGATGTTTGTGGGAACACCGAGACGGGAAACAGAAAACTCCCAAAATATGGGGAGAGTTCTGAGGAGGAAAAAAGATAATTAAAATGTACTCGCTTTTCAGCAAGGTAATCATTTAATTGGTCATGATCACCCTGGGAAAATAAGACTTAAGAATAGGTCACGGAGCATTATTCAGGTCATGGAGCATTATTCATAATTGTGTAATTTGTTGGTAGTTAACATGCTATTGGATTCAGGTCATAGAGCATTATTCATAATGCCGAGAATCAGCTGTCAACTGAAATTGAAGTTGACGCAATTATAGTAGAATTGTGGTTCTTGGGCACAATTTCGTACAGTTTTTATTTGGTACTTTTTATGTTTTGATCTCTTGTTGTGGATTCCTTTTTCTGTTTGTTTGAGATTATGTTTTAAGCTTATGCAACCGGTTAATTTGGGTGCTTGTTATGACCATGTACACAGGTTCTGAATGCCGCTCGGGTGAGCATTGAAGAGTATGAAACCATGAGAGATCTTATGATGCCGCTAGGCCGCTTGCCTCAATTCTCTATGCAGAGTGGTGGTTAACTGCAATTTTGCATTGACGATATGATCGTACTTCACATCTCCATCACTCACAGTAAGAGTACTCCAAAAAGACACCTCCATCACTCTGTAAGAGAATTACAAAATGTGGAGGTGAGTCCTCAAATATGCCTGTAGTAGTGGAAGTCTTTTAAATACTGGAGTTGTGGAGAGAACTGGAACTTATGCAACATGGTGAACGACACTCGTATGTCCTATTTGTACTTTGCAAATGGGTTTGAAATTTTCAAATGTAGCTTGCTTAGTTAAACTTTGGCATGTGTATAGAGAAGACATCAGCATATGTTTATAGAGAAGGAACAGAGTGGAAATTTTTACATCGGTAAAAAGTCTCTTCTTTTACTAATAGTGAGATGATAAACGCCATTCATCTTGATCTTCTAAGTTTATATTATATTTACGCATTCGAAGGTTGCTCTAAATTTCCAGTGTCAGCTACATTAATTTTATTCTTCTGTTCTATTTTTCTAAGGATTATAGCATCCGTTAATTAAAAACATTGTGATTGTAATGACTTTTAATTGTTTCCAATTAAGTGTTCTTAGCTACCTTAGGCATGTATTTAGTGTTCCTTTCTTTGTTAATTAGATTTAAAAACATTTAAGTTATTTGCGTTATTTTGTATCGTGAAGTTTAAGCTAAATAGTATCCTTCTTCTAATTGAAAGGTAAATTTCACAAAACCGCCCTAAATTTTGGTAGGTTTTAGAGACACCGAAGCGTTGAGATCTTCATAGAAGAATACTTTTCCTCCACATTATGTTAATTTTTATTTATTTCCGCTAAAATGTTCAAGATTGTTTACTCAAAACTCTTGACTTATGTAGTCCTAAACTTCTGCTTCTGGGACTACAGTCGAACATGCCAGCAGGGTATTTGTGTCTTGTGAGTTGGGGTTTCTAGAGCTGCAGTCACTTTCATATTCTTTCGGTTTAATGTTAACAAGCTGTGCTCAACTTAGAAGCGAAAGAAAGAAGAAAATGTAGACGACAAGAATATCACGATTACTTTCTCCCCCCTTTCTTTCCCTTCCTTTTTCTGCTTGCTTTCTCTTTTTACTGTACGGGCAAAACTTGAGAAACTTGAACATGAGACTTGCAGATCAAGAAACCCAATAATTTGATTATCCAATCTTTCTCCCAAAGCAAAGCTTGATTTCATAAAGTCAAAAGGTGTATAAAATTTGTATTTTCATTGGAAAACTTGTAAAGCAAAAGTCAACCCACTACCTGCTTCCAAATACTGTATGCAAATTTGTGCACCAAAGCATGCAAGTGGCCTGCGATTTGCAATGGTCAAAGTAGCTAGCAGATTATTTTCTTCTCAAGTTTGCACTTGGCCAAAGTCCAGAATAAGCTACTCACGTTGAATATTTCTTACCACCAAACGACATGACATCAACTGCTTCGAATCCTATTCATTAGAACTAGACGATCCAATCTGTCCCAAGTTCTATTCTGGTTTGCAGAAACAGCAAAATTGCACTGCCTAAATTATTTTCGTCTGTGAGGTTAAACAAACACGTAATTTTGATCGCGGTTTTAACAGATTGGATGAACCACACATTCCTTCACCAAAATATTGTGCAAGAAAAGAAGCTGACAATACCTGTTCGTGTATAAAAACCATGTAAGAATTTATAACTGAACATTTTACTTCAAAAACAAACAACTCAAGGCACCAGTATAAATAAATAAAGGAGATGAATGAGCATTGAGTATATATACTGCTCAGCTCAAAGACAATGAATCACAACAATAACGGTAATAATAATAATACACCAGCACCTCCACTTCCCACTTCCCTGATATATACAAACTCTCCAACAAACCCAATACAGAACCATACAAAACTGCTGGCAGCCGGTTAAATAATCAGCCATAGAATCACCAATCTATAACTCATCACATAGAACACTCCTCGATCATCATCATCTCCCTACTACATTTACATCCAACGATCTGCAACTTTCAGTTCCCCCCATCATCCAACCAGCTCTTCAAGTTACACAAAGCCTCAGTCGACAAGCTACAGCACCTCAGTCTCTGCTCTGGCTCGTCCCTGCTCTCTGAAGAGAAGCAGACCACAATCACTGTGAGGTTATCAAAGGTGTTAAGCCTCAACGCCTCCATCACTAGCTCCCTCGCACATTGTTCAGGATTGTCATGCCTCCTCAATCCCCTTCGCACAATGCTTACAGCGTGCTGGCTTGTCATAACATCCCAAATGCCATCGCATCCAATGATCAGGAACTCATCATCCTCTGTTAAGACTGCCTGCCTGAACTCAGGCTCCGCAATGAGGGGAGAAGGAGAACCTCGGGGAAGTTTCATGTCCCAGTCACCCAGTGCTCGGCTCACTGACAGGACTCCGTTTAGATACCCATCATCAACATAGCCACCAGAAGACTCTACCCTTTGTCGCTCTGGGGCGTAGATAGGCCTGTGGTCTTGTGACATCTCGACTGCTACACCTTTCCGACATAGAACTGCTCGACAATCCCCAGCATTCGCTACAAGTAGAAGCCTGAATGAAATACAAAGTAAACAAATATAAGTAAACCTAGCACAGGAAAGTTAGAATAAAATGTAATAAAGCAAAGGACAAGGCAAGTGCAACAGCAAAAGCCAGGTGAGAAAAGAATTGTTTACGATGGCATAGAACAAGATTTAGAAACTTTATCAAAAGATATTAGATGACATGGTACATTGGAATTATAGCCTGTGATTAATGAAATTTGGATTATCCAAGTAGTTTTGAGAAGTGAATGATAGATGATGAAATTAAATTTTCATGTACTGCCTGAAACTAAACAGTAAGAACTGATAAATTGTTCATGTGACAAACACAGGACCATTTCAATACCATTTTCAACATATTGAAGAATATCTGCAAGTAACCTATAAACAGATTTTATACTTACTATACCTTCCAAAAACCAATGCTGCAAGTGCTGTAGTCCCAGATGAAGTGCTAATGTTGCAGTCATCAGCCAAAGCAAGATCAGCAAGGAGGAATGCCTTCCGAATAGAGCTCTCAACTGATTCTACATAAATATTATCTGCTTCCGACGCTTGTGGGAAGTCAGGATCTTCAAAGAAGAACCTAATAGCATGTCTTTTGATGTAAGCTGCGGCATCTGGACCTCCATGGCCATCAAAAACCTGTACAATATGATAGAATCAGCTACTGACCACAGAAATAGATGCCACTGGAGATAAATATTGGTATCAGATGGTGATTAATTACCCCATAGAAGGCACTGGGTGTTGGGCATGTGATGAGAGAGCCAAGATGAGAAGAGAGGTCATCGATGCAAATGTGCTCATCTTCCATGTATCTCCGAGGACCAATGTCCGCAAAACTACCAGACCGGATGCTCGGCATGAACTGGAAGCCTTCAGGCTCCACTGAAACATCTGTAGTGGCATCTGAGGCTCTCAATTCCTGCAAGAGAAAAACAAAGCATTAAAGGGTCAGAATCTTACCCGAAAAAATAGGTTTTTCTAATCATGTAGAAATGCATATTAGGTTCTACATGAAATAATAGCTATTGTGCAAAGGGGTTAATGCCACAAATATACAAACTCATCAATAAGGTGATAAAGAAATAAATGCTAGCATTATAACTCAAGACATAAATGCTAGCATTATAACTCAATGTTCTGAGCATATTTTTCACATTGTGATTATATTTCTTCTGTATATAGCAACTGAACACTATATGACACATCCAAAAGAAAAGAACTTAACAATATTGATCTATAACAGAGCAAGTCAAAATTAACAACCAGGCTCACTTTATTTATTGATGACAGGTATAAAAGTAAGTATTTAATTAAATATAATCATTTTTCTTTAACAGAAAACTGACTCAACAGTAGCAAATGAAATTTCCGAGTAGAAGAATAATTTCTAAATTCCAAAATCCATACTTTTCAGACCAAAAGGACCTTTTGTGTGTGTTTCTTACGATCAACAACGAAAATTTCACCTTTTCCTCTGCTAAACAAGAAAACAACAACAGAAAACGAATCAAACAGTTCCCCATAAAATAAAAGCACTACACAAAAATTCCTTGTAACTTCCATCATCAACAAGGGGGGAAACAATCCCTGAATTCCCTAACAAGGAGATGCAAACCTACCAATCTTTCCTTAAAAAGGGGAAACAAAACTAAAAACCCTAACTTTGAGGGAGCAATCTACAAATACAATCAGATCACCATCCAATTCAAACAAACAACGCATCAAATCAGAAAAAATAAATATTAGGTCACAGGCTCACCAGCTTAGAAGCAGCACCGGCGTCAACGGCAACATGTCGAATCGCCGGGGAGGGAGGCGGCGTCGCCACCGCCGAGATATCGACAATCTCTTCGATCCCCTTAACGATGCATCGATACTTCACGTCGAGCACCGGGATGCCCTGATGAATCACCTCCGCTCCCGCCACCATCTCTTAAACTGTGCCGATCGAAAGAGAGAGAAGCGATGATATTGCAAATCTGGGAAATTTTGGGAAATTGTTAGGTTGGATGCGATCTGGTTCGAGATTGGGAGAAGAAATTAGGGTTTGATGGGATTTTCTAGGGTTTGTTGAGGGAACGGTGTAATTATGGATTTATTTGGTGCTTGAGTTGCAAAATGGGCAAATTAGAAGAAAAAATGTCATGGCTGCATATTTATACATCGGGAAGTTTCGGTTGGGTAACGGGCGATATCCGGTGGTTTTTGGTTGGTAAGCGGGTAAGGTTAGATTTGGATCCGAAATCTGAACTCGTCTGAACAAAAGCGAAGTTCGAGTTGCTTCCTTATCGGGCAACCGGATCCGATCCGTCCATACCCGAGCCAGCCAGAGACCGACACATCCCAGTAACCCTCTGCTGGCGTGTACGCGATGACTGGCAGAGACGCGGACACGTGGGTTCCATCGAAAAGAGGCGTATCTTCATTAACCTTTCGGTAAAATTATGAAAAAACCCCTGAAGGTGACGATAGCATCGAAGTCAATTTTGCACGCTGAAAGAAACGGAGAACGCGTGCGGGGCACGCTTCTAACGGGTCGGTGCTTCGGTCAACGTAGTTCGATCTCGGCCGTTGAAGGGGTCGGAGGATTTGGGGTTAGTATAGGAATATTTAAGAAGTTTAGGGGTGAAATCGTAATTTTATGATCAGGACCTGGATCTCGATCGAGTGCTCTGCCGCCACCAAAGTGCCTCTTCTCGTGGGGTCTGCGTGAGAAGATTCTTTGAATGTTGACGGATATGTCCTCAGACTTCGTTTTGGGGCTGTTCGGTTGGTTAACCTCAAAAAGAGAAAATCTAACAAAGAAATTAAAGAATTTAAGTGATTTTCTATTAAAAAGTTTGGAAATAAATTTCCTAAAATTAAGATCGAAGCGGCCAATGGAAGAGTTGCACATTACTCTCCTTCTTGGTTTCTAAGAGATAAATAAATTTAAAAAACATTATAAGCAATGTGGTTTTTTTTTCAAACCGAACAGACCTAGTATAATTGGGGTTGATTTTTTTCCCCATCGGTTTGTCTCGTATTTTCTTGTTAATTCATTTTCTTTCCAAAAAAAGTTCGTATACAAATTAATAATTTAAAATTTTAGTTAATTAAATCCTAGTAGTTTACTTTTTAAAAAAAAGGCAAACTTACAATTAAAGAAGACTATAACAAATATATTATTATAAAAATAGCGGTGAACAAACTATGTTTTATTATCAAAGAAAAAATGTAGCGTTCTTAGTGAGTCATCAATTTTAATATTAATATACAAAAAGAGACCATATTTTTAATTACTTGTAGCTCAAAAATATTAGAAGATTTGTAGTCGAGTAAGAATCTTTATTACAATGTCTTTTTCCTTCTTCTTTTTTTTTTTTTTTGTGGGTATCCCTTCAACATCTAAATCTCCATCTTATCTCGATTCCATTTCTCTGATCGAGAAAGTCACTAGCAAATTGAATGGATTGATGAATAACTTCTTATCATATGCAGGGGGGTCTCAACTCATTAAGTCGGTGCTCCTTAGTCTTAATAACTATTGGTCAACTATCTTCTTATTGTCTAAAAAAGTTATCCAATAAGTAGAGAGGCTTTGAATGGACTTCTTACGGAGAGGTTCATTTTCCACTGGATCATGTTCACGCAGGGGTAGATCTAGCATATGGAGGGTGGTGTCAAGTGACACCACCTTAAATCGTATAATTAATGAGTATATGTGAACTTATGAAGTAAAATAATACCTCGAAATCATTTGAATAGTGAGTTGTGGCCTATTAACTCTTAATGAGTCAAACCTAAAAAGAATGACTGAAGGACCCATTAAGTTAAATGATCCAGTTTACAACTCATCAAAGTGCTTTCATCAATTTTGAAAAAAATAAGTAAAAGAGATACATAAGTTTACATTGAAAGCAACGTGTGACTTCAAACATTAAAACAAATAGAGGTCAATTGTAATTGTATTTTGTTAAATATCTTTCGAATCTCATTAAAGATTCTGAATATATTAAATTTGAGGGGGAAATAGCGGTAACTTCTTTCTGAATTCATGGCTTTGCGTTCATATATTCTTATTCTATATAATTTGTCGCATGCACCTTATAAAGGACAAGTTTCTCTTTAACAAAAAAAAAGACAGTTTCTCAAACGTTGATATCATATTAACTAACTCTTGAATTGTACGAAAATTTTACCTTTTGAAATCTTATTTTACTCCTAATTATTAACAAGTATGGCAATCATTGCACAAAGAAGCATCAGGATTCAACTGTAATTTTGTTAGAGTTTGAACGCAATTAATGACTTGAAATAACCGCAGTTACGTACGTTCACATTTGAGTCACGGAACGTTATCCCAAAAAATAGAGAAAAAAATAAAATAAATAAAACCATTTGAGTCACGGAACTGAATGTGTAAAGGAACAGTTGACTCAAAAGTTTCTGAATTAATTATTGAAAGGGGGTGATGAGTCATGCTCATAAATGAGCTTAACAAATATAAAGGTGACATCCAAATTTGCTTTTATGTTATTTACTGCCTGCTAGCTTGTTGGATTTCAAAAGTGGATAAGTATAAATTTTTTTTGGGTGACAAAGCCCCCAATACAACATCCACTTGTGTTTCAGCCATTATTTAGATTTCCAACATAACACAGTGACAAATATTTGTTCAAAACCCAAAACTGCCTTTAACTCATTTCGTTTCTTCTTCTTCTTCTTTTTCTTCACTTCTTTAGCCTCTTAGTTTTTTGGATTTTCCTTTGTTTCTTTCTTTCTTCTTCTTCACTACTTTAGCCTCTTAGTTTTCTGAAGCACTCTGTTCACCTTACTTCTTCTGAGACCCATTTCACTTCTACTTCCTCTTCTCAATTGAAGATATGAGTAAACAAGAGGATCTCAATTTCCTCAAGATACAGATACTTTTATCCCTCTGTCCCTATGTTTTCCTCTTCTAAAAAATTTTCTTTTTTGTATGACGTCAAATTTTCTCTTTCATTCTATCATATTTTACTTTTGGCCATGTTTTTTGTTCTACAGGTAATGTTTACATATTTATTATGTCATTCCCCATAAAAAAGATGCATTTTTCCTTCTTTTTTCTTCTTGGTTGTAAATTTCTCATGTTCGACGCTGCCGCAGCCGGCGAGAAACCCAACAGCGGCATTTTAACAATCCCCGTCGAAGACGAAGAGATCATCAAATCCGTGGTCATGGGTATGACCCCATCTTATTCATTGGAGTCCAAATTGGGAGACTGCAAACGCGCTGCAGGTGTTCGACGCGAGTCCTTAAGGAGAATCACCGGCAGAAATCTCAACGACCTACTTCTTGATGGGTTCGATTACGCCTCCATCCTCAGCCAGTGCTGCGAGATGTTGCTTGGGTTCGTCGTATTGCCCGTTGGCATCGCGGACCCGTTGGTTTTGGATGGGAGGATTTACTACGTGTCGATGGCCACGACCGAAGGGTGCTTGGTTGCAAGCACGAATAGAGGGTGCAAGGCCATCGGGGAGTCATGTGAGGTCCAGAATGTTGTGCTTAGGGATGGGATGACGAGGGCCCTGACAGTGAGGTTTATGCTTAGGGTGCAAGGCCATTGGGGAGTCACGTGTCATGTTTCATTGTTCAGTTGATTATAATATGTGTTGTTGTGGTTTGGTTGTACTTAGATCAAAATTTAATAAAATGTATTGCGTCTATTTAGTGATTAATTTTGGTGTAATTTATTACAATTATATGTGAAACGTATTGTGGTTGTCATGTGAATATGTACAAGTAACGATAATATGTACATTATCTTGAACATGTTAACTTTCATCTGTATATGTTACCTTTCAGATGTATATGTTAACGTTCAAGTTTATATGCTAATGTTCACATGAACATGTTAACGATCAATTGTATATGTTAACTTTTATCTGCATATGTTAACTTTCTCTGCATGCTAACTATCAGCTGAATATGTTAACTTTCAGCATAATATGATGAACATTAACATGTTCAGTTGAAAGTTAATATGTTTTGAAGAAATTAACATATTATGGTGAAAGTTAATATGTAATAGTGAAGGTTAACATATTGTGATGAAAGTCCTCATGTATGTGTGAGTATTACACTTTTATAACTAATGAAAATCCTCATGTAAGTAATCTTAAATTTATTATTATTTTTTACTTAAGTGGCTGTGATTTATGATTCATGATTTAACTTGATTTTGATTTTGTTTTTGTACATAATTTTAGAATGATGGTTGTAGATTTTGAGTGTGGTTTGACACACTGTGTATAGTGTGGGAACACAATTATTTCCACTTATGAGAGAAGAACTCACTGATTTGAGGAGAAGCTTGAATTTTAAGGATAAATTGATTGAAAAGTATTATGAGACTGAGAAGTCATGAGGTAATTTCCAAACTCAAACAAGAGTTTAAGTTGAATAAATAAGAACATATGTGAAGCTTGTTATTGCTTGGATGAGGTTATGAAAATGAGGAGAAGAAATAAATTTGATGGGTAAGCTTGCAGAAGAAAAGATGAAGAAGATGTTAAATTTTATAATGGTACTTGTACTCTTTATTCTTGTGTTGTTTCTTCAGAATTGCTTGTAACGTGTCATGAATTGCTTGTAATGTGTCATGTTTCATTGTTCAGTTGGTTATATTATGTGTACTCTTTATACTTATGTATTTTCTTCAGAATTGCTTGTAATGTGTCATATTTTATTGTTCAGTTGATTATACTATGTGTTCTTGTGATCTGGTTGTACTTAGATCAAAAATTAATGAAATATATTTTGTCTATTTAGTGATCAATTTTGGTTATTGCAATTGTATCTGAAATGTATTTTGGATGTCATGTGAATATGTACAAGTTCATTCAAACAGAACTTGATATGCACAATAAACTGAATATGTTAAGATTGTATATAAATTATGTGTATCAAAACATGAATATTATGGTACATAATATGTACATAATCTTGAGGTTATTGTGTACATAATATATACAGATTATGTACATAATCTTCAAGTTACAATACACTATTAAATCCCATAATATGTTAACTCTCATCATAACATGTTAACTTTTTAGCTGAACATGTTAACATTCATCATAACATGTTAACTTTATTGTTACGTGTTAACTTTCATAATAATATGTTAACATTTGTCATAACATGTTAACTGTCAGGTGAAAATGAGAACTTCTATCATAATATGTTAACATTCACTATTATATGTTAACTTTCACCATAATATGTTAATTTTGTTTAAAACATGTTAACTTTCAACTGAACATGTTAACGTTCATCATATTATACTGAAAATTAACATATTCAGCTGATAGTTAGCGTGCAGAGATGGATATAACATGTTCGTGAGAAAGTTAACATATGCAGATGAAAGTTAACATATACAATGATAGTTAACATGTTCACGTGAACGTTATTATATAAACCTGAATGTTAACTTATATACCTGAAAGTTAACATATTCAGATGAGAGTTAACATGTTTAAGATTTTGTACATATTATCATAACTTGTACATATTCACATAACAACCACAATACATTTCACATACAATTGTAATAAATTACACCAAAATTGATCACTAAATAGACACAATACATTTCATTAAATTTTAATTTAAGTACAACCAAACCATAAGAACACATAGTATAATCAACTGAATAATGAAACATGGCACGTGACTCCCTGATGGCCTTGCACCCTAAGCATAAACCTCACCGTCGGGGCCCTCATCATCCCATTCCTAAACACAACACTCTGGGCCCCACCTGACTCTCCGATGGCCTTGCACCCTCTGTTCATACTCACAACCAAACACCCTTCGGTCGTGACCATCGGCACGTAGTAAGTCCTCCGATCCAAAACCAACGGCATCTCGCTGCACTGTCTGAGGATGGAGGCATAATCGATCCCATCAAGAGATAGGTCATTAAGATTTCTGCCAATGATTCTCCTTAAGGCATCGCGTCGAACACCTGCAGCGCGTTTGCAGTCTCCTAATTTGGACTCCAATGAATAAGATAGGGTCGTACCCATGACCACGGATTCGATGATCTCTTCGTCTTCGACGGGGATTGTTGAAATGTCGCCGTTGGGTTTCTCGTCGGCGGTGGTAGCGTCGAACAGGAGAAATTTACAACCAAGAAGAAAAAAAGAAGGAAAATTTGCATCTTTTTTGTCGGGAACAACATAATAAATATGTACACATTACCTGTAGAACAAAAAACATGGCCAAAAGTAAAATGTGATAGAATGAAAGAGAAAATTTGACGTCATACAAAAAAGAAAAAAATTAGAAGAAAGAGGAAAATATAGGGACAGAGGGATAAAAGTACCTGTATCTTGAGGAAATTAAGATCCTCTTGTTTACTCATACCTTCAACTGAGAAGAGGAAGAAGAAGTGAAATGGGTCTCAGAAGAAGTAAGATGAACAGAGTGCTTCAGAAAACTAAGAGGCTAAAGTAGTGAAGAAGAAGAAAGAAGAAGAAGAAGAAACGAAATGAGTTAAGGGCAGTTTTGGGTTTTAAACAAATACTCATCACTGTGTTGCATTGGAAACCTAAATAGAGACTTAAACACAAGTGGATGTTATATTGGGGGCTTTGTCACCTATAAAATAATAAGGGGGGCTAGTCACATCCTCTTTTTTTGGGCCTTGAAACATTTTTTCCTTTTAAAAAACCATCTCAAATCTTACCATGAAAATTTCATAAACTGATTTTATTATAGATGATAACAAAACCATTGAATCAGTGGAAAAATATTCTGTATCATATTATATTCCCTTTAAAAGCACGAGTTTAGGAAAATCTTTCGATAGACAAAAATACTCATGAAATTTAAATACTAATCCATTAAGTAAGAGTAAGTTGATAAATTGATTAATTTTTATTGGATATACATAGTATAAAGATAGCAAGCTTCAGCAAGTAGCAAAAAAAGTTGCTGGAAGCTGGAACTAGGTATTTAATGCTAGAATTCATGGAAAAGCCAGAACTATGATAATGTGGGATTCAAATATCCTTGGTGTTCAAATAATCAACATATCTGATCAAAGTATCACATATAAAGTAGTTTCTTTAGATGGGAGAATGGATTGCATGATTACATCTGTTTATGGTTTTAACCAAATGGAGGCTATGAAGGAGTTATGGACTGAATTGAAAACTATAAAGCAATCTATGAGGAATGAATCATGGATCATGTGTGGTGATTTTAACACTATCATCATTGGTGAGGAAAAGCTTGGAGGTGTTGTAATTACTAAAGCTGACACCAAAGATTTCAGGGATTTAATTGAAGACTGCCATCTAAATCATCTAAAAACAACAGGATGCTTCTATACATGGAACAATAAACAAGATCATGATTCCAGAGTGTGGTGTAGACTGGATAGAGCTCTGGTGAATGATGCATGGCTTAACATGTATAATGCTAGTCAGGTTGAATTCTTGCTGCCTTACTTGTCTGACCATTCTCCTGCTTTAGTTTCTCTTTTCCAGGAATGTTCAAAAGGAAAGAAACCTTTTAGATTCTTCAATATGTGGTCCAAGCATGATAGCTACATTCCTACTGTTTCTGCCATTTGGCAAACAAAAGTAGAGGGATACAAAATGTTTGTAGTTTGCAAGAGGCTTAAACTGATGAGAGGTGCACTTAAGGAGTTAAACAAGAAGAACTATTATAATATCGGTGAGCAGGTTCTTAGAGCTAAAAAGGCTATTGAAGAGGTTCAAGGCAGTTTGCAAATAAATTCTCTCAATCCAGACTACATTATGAAGGAAAGGGAGTGTATTGCAAATTATAACAAACTTTTGGATTGTGAGCTTTCATTTCTGCAGCAAAAAGCCAAGATAAATTGGAGTGTACAAGGGGATAGGTGCACAAGTTTTTTCCACTCCAGAATCAAAGCAAATAGACATCATAATAAGGTGTTGGTACTTTACAATACCTTAGGGCAAAGAATTTCTGATCAAGAGGAGATTGCAAATGAAATGGTGTCATACTTCAAGGGCCTATTGGGGGCAGCTCCAGTTACAACCACACCAGACATTCAAGTTATTCAAGGTGGACCATGCTTGAATGAAGCACAAGCTGATATGCTTTCCAGACCTGTTTCAAAAGAAGAGATAAAGAATACAATCTTTTCAATGGATGATAACAAAGCACCAGGACCAGATGGATATGGAGTTGCATTCTATAAATCTGCTTGGTCTGTGATTAGGGAGGAGGTGACTTTAGCAATTGAATAATTCTTTAAAAATGGTAAATTGCTGGGAATGGTAAACTCAACTGTCATTACTCTTATTCCTAAGAAACAATGTCTAGTTTCCCCCTCTGATTTTAGATCCATATTTTGTTGCAACTACATCTATAAATTTATTTCCAAAATCCTTGCAAATAGTATTAAACCAATCATGGGGAGTATTGTGAATGAAGCACAAAGTGCTTTTGTCAAAGGTAGACAAATTACAAGTAATATCTCCTTGGCACATGAGCTTGTTAAAAGCTATAATAGGAAAAGCATTTCACCAAGAGTCATGATGGATGTTGATATTAGAAAAGCTTTTGACACAATAAGTTGGGATTTTATAAGAAAAATGCTTGAAGGGCTGAGGTTTCCTAGAGAGATGATAAACTGGATCATGGTTTGTATCTCCTCCTAAATTCTCTATTTCTCTCAATGGAACACTTCATGGCTATTTTGAAGGAAAGATAGGCTTAAAGCAGGGTGATCCCCTTTTACCATACTTATTCATTCTAGGGATGGAATTCTTATCCAGGAGATTAGAGCTCTTAAAGAAGGACAGACTATTCAAATATCATCCAATGTGTGGCAAGCTCAAAATATCCCATCTCATCTTTGTGGATGACCTGCTACTCTTTGCCAAAGAAGATTTATATTCAATCCAAAAGCTACATCATTGTGTGAAAGATTTTAGTGATGCAACCGACCTGGAAGCTAACCTGGATAAATGCTCTATACACTTTGGAGGAGTTGATGATTCTGCCAAAATAGAGATAAAAAACTTCCTGGGTTTTTCAGAAGGTGTCCTTCCCTTCAAATATCTAGGTGCTCCTCTCATTTGTAAGAGGCTAACATATGTGGATTGCAATCTATTGTTGGATAAAATTTCAAATCATTTTCATAAGTGGTCAAGACATAGCAACCTATCGTATGCAGGGAGGCTTCAGGTAATCAAAAGTGTGTTATTAGGGGTTCAAAATTACTGGACATCTAATTTCATACTTCCAGTAATGGTTGTGAAGTTAATTGATGAGAAATGCAGGAAATTCTTGTAGGGAAAGTATGAAAACTCTTTTAAAACTCCATTGGTTTCATGGGATAAAGTATGTTGTGGGAAAAAAAACAAGGTGGACTGGGAGTTTCCTCTGCTGTTAATTGGAATCTGGCTTCAGCTATGAGGAGAATATGGTATATTCATGTTAACAAGGAAATTTTATGGGTAAAATGGATTCATGGGAATTACTTAAAGCATTAGGATGTATGGCGTGTTAAAGCTAAAAAAGGGGGCTCTTAGATGTGGAAGTAGCTTCTCAAGAGTAAGGATAAAGCTTTGAATGAAGTTGGAGGGATTGACAACCTGATACACATGCTTAGTACTTGTTATAAAAGCTCTAAATTCTAGTTATCAGCAGTTTACAATACATTCTCCCCTGTTTCACAAAATGTTCCCTGGTTTAACACAGTGTGCGGGAAGTTGAATTATCCCAGGCATTCGTTTGTGTTGCGGCTGGCGGTGCAGAACAGGTTACAAACACAAGACAGATTGATGAGGAGAGGAATCATCAATGCAAATTCATGCCTCCTGTGTGCAGGTACAGGAACTGAGAGCAGAAATCACTTATTTTTTGATTGCATTTTTTCCAGGGATGTGTGGTTAAACATCATGAACTGGCTTAAAATGGAATGACAAACTTGTGCTTAGACCTTACTTTTGGATTGGTATAACACCAGACAGAGAGGGAAGGGATTCAAAAAAAAAAGGTTAGAAGAATGGCTCTTGTGGCTACTGTGTATAGGTTATGGGAAGAAAGAAATGGCAGATGTTTTCAGCAGCGATTAAAGAGTATTGATCAATTAGTGAAGGTCATTAAAATGGACATTTTCACTATATGTCTGAACAATCCCATCTCTGCTGAACATAGAGATTGGTTGATATCTTTGTAACTTTAATATTTTTTTAGAAGCTTGGTTTTCTCAATGTTGAGATAGTGATGTACATAATTTCCATATTTTGGTAAATGAATAAAATGTTTTTTCATTGACCAAAAAAAGATAGGGATATAGTTTAAATTAAAATGTAAACCTAAATGAAATTATTAAATGCCAACTTTACAAATGTATACAAGATGAATGGTGTATATGCAAAATCCAAACAAATCAACGAGACAAATAATGTCTGCACTAAAGGTCGAACTTAGGAACAACGTAAACTTATAAATGTAAATAATATGGATAAGATATTTACAAAATCCACCAAACAAATTAAAGAGACAAGAGTCGTTCTCAAAGTTATAAAAAAAGAAAAATTAAAATAAATGGTTGCAATCTGAAGACACAACATGGCAATCTCTCACCGACTAAACTTTAAGTAGTTCATGGTACCGCATAACTAGTTTTAAAGTTTAATTATACTACTATTATTTAGATAGAACTCTATTTACAATTGTTATTCTCTCACATATAACATCACATGCAAATATATATAAGCCAAGAAATTACAATAATTTTCATAGCACTTTCATCTCTTTCTATTGATATGTGACTTTGTTATTTTCTTTTTATTAGATTAAATTAAATTATTTTAAAATAATTAATTATATTGCATATTTAATATTTTTTTATATTAATAAATAATAATAATTTTTACAACACATTATCTATTTTCTTATTATTAGATTAGATTAGATTATTTTAAAGCAATTAATTATATCATATGTTTGATCTTTTTTATATCAGAAATTGCAATAATTTTTATAACTCTTTCATCTCCTTCAACAAGTATGTGTCTTTATTATTATTTATTAGATTAGATTGTTTAAAAATTATGAATTATAAAATTATAATAATTTTTATATCATTTTTATCTATTTTTTTATTAGATTAGATCATATTATTTTAAAGTAATTAATTATATTATATATTTGATCTTTTTTTAGATCATAAAGTTTAATTATACTATTATTATTTAAATATATACTATTTGTATAAAAGTCATAGAGAATCTCACACATATTTTAGATCTCAATGCCAATAATACTTACATATTAGTGTTTGTTAAAATAAATTTCATGCATGGGCTTAACTTATATGATCCTACTTTAACCGGATTAGATAATTTATTTATTTTACCCAAACTCTTCCACAAAGCCAAAAGAGAATAGCAATGCTATAACTATATATATATATATATCCACATGCCTACATATATCTTGAAAATGAACGAAGAAAACCACACAACAAAAACCATATTAATTACCCCACACACTCACTGTTTTCAAAATCACATTTCTCCATCTTCATCTATAATATATCCACATACCTAAATTAAGCTGTTGGAGTTTACCCTCACCAACTAAATCATTGATCAATCCTTTTTTTTCTTTGTACTTAAATTGTATAACATTCATTATGATGAGGACTCACATGGGTTATCTACCTACGTTGAACGTCCAATAAAAAATAATATACTAGGCCTTGTAGTTAGTTAATAATGAAATCTTGTCATTATAAATAAATTAAGTAAAGAATAATAATTCTTAAGAATGTACTGCATTCTCCTAGATTTCACTACAAACTTGTTAGTTGTTTATTCCTAACCCTAAGAGATGTTCAAAATTAATATTGAGGGTTGCTTGCATTAAAAAAGTTCTGTCAGAGGGCTCATGCAGTATGTTTTATAGTTTAAAATTATCAACACATTTTATCTGTGATGCATATCAATTATGAGTAATAATATAATTTGATTAATCTAAGTATATCCTAATATATTTCTGGACTATTGTCTTGTCTTTTGCTCTTTATTATATACCAATCTGATTATCACAATTGATATAGACGATGAATACACTATTGTAGAATTGCCCAAGAAAAAGATAAAGGTGGAGAATGATTAATCTCGGCTCAATTAAATATGAAAAAGAAGGGACAAATGATAATATTTTTTCAATATTTTATAGTAGAACTTAATTTTCTAAGTAAAATTAGGAGTCTTCAGAAGGGATTTTTATGCAAAATTTTTAATATGCTTATGTGGATGATTTTATCATATAAAATTCTAGTGAAAAGTATGTACTATGTGCTGAGCTTATACAAACGATCTTAATATTAAGTATTTGGTTATATTTTATTAACACACACTTAACACTATATTTAATGACTAAGATAAAGAAATTGGAGATCGATGGTTTGATCAGATAAACAAATATGTTACATGAAGTTTTATATATATAAAATTAAAAAAATAATGTTGTATATGCAAGTATATCAAAGTATATTGATCCCAGTTTTACACACAAATCTATTTCATAAAATTTTAAAAAATGTTTAAATAAAGTTTTTGGCAAATGTAACAATCCATGTTTAAAGATTAACTCAAGATGAATCTGACTTATTTTATAGCAAGAAAATAAACAAAAAATAAATAATTATTTTTGATATTTAACTACGTGCATTGCACGTGCATAAGAACTAGTTGATAGAAAAGTGTATGATAGTTTTATGGTAATGAAACATGATATTTGGATGGAAAGTTATTTGGCGATAAAATAAATTCACGTTCGTTTATCTTCATTTATTTGAAAATTCGTAACAGTTCTGCAAAACATAACATAAAAAGCCATGATATTTAATTCATAAGTAAATTTTATGATAATATATGATATTTTTCTACGAAGTTGATCAGAGTTTATATGTTACTTTTAAAAGTAATGCATAGTATTCTTTTAAAAAATCCTAATAATCTATGATAGTTTTGTGAAATGTACAGTAAATTAATTTGTACCAAAAGATATTAGAAGTTTGAATCTCTTTTGTACCAAGCTGCAATTTAATGAAAAAGAAACATACCTCCTAATTATGTTACGTTTACTTTTGCTGTCAAATCATTAAGTAATTGCTAACTTTCTCTTAAGTTGGGTTTCTTCTTACAATTTTACATCCAACCTGATTATCGTGAAAGTTTACAGTAAAAAGTCATTTTGACCCCTAATAAGAAAATTAGGGAAAATAGAAAACAAGCAAATAGAAGAATAGCAGGGAGGCATCTGAAAGCGCCCGCCTGTGCACCGTACGTAGTAGGCTGAAGATGAGTGGATGATGTGTTAATTAAAGATAATTTATCAACTTATGAAATAAAATCTAACGTAATAACATAGAAAAATATTCCTGTTAGATTCTCAAACAGTTAGGTTGGACTAAAAATGATTGAGAGAAAAGATATTTGATGAAAACTAGAAATTACAGTAAGTTGGGTACAATTTTCCCCCCCAAAAAATGCATACAGTATTTAGGAGATACATATGGAAGAAGCCTAAAAAACACTATAAAAAGGTATATTGTGGGTATATTGTGAAGAAAGGAGATGCTGATCCAAAGAAAAACTCCAAAAATATTTATGTTTTTAAAAGAAGATCTCCTTCAATTATTGTTACCTTCACGTGTTTCAGAGTGATGAACAGCAAGCAACCAAATGCCAACAATTAATCATGGAGAAGAGAACCAGACTGGATGCTTACAGTAACAGCTTACATTGCCAAGTACTGCAGCAAAAGAAAAGAAAAGAGTGAAGCAGAATGCTACAAGGACACATGCAAGTGCAATAAAACCATATCATGATGATGTCATGCTTCTTAATTCTTATAAATCTTATCAAATATCAAACCATCAGCCAGTAACATAATCATGTTTAGTAGGCTTAATTGCCAATACACCCCTTTACTATCGCCTGATTGCGGATAAACCTCCTATAGTTCTATTGTTGTAGATAAGACCCCTTGATTGGAATTTTGATGACTCTTTTACACTTATTATAGGAAGAGAACTTCTTTAAGAAATAGGCTTTCTGAGGTTAAAGGGTCAAAAAATTATATCCACAAGGTTTATTTGCAATAATAGAACAAGGGCGGTCAATCCTTAATTGGAAATATTACAAGGGGTCTATATGCAATTAACCCTATTTAATAAAGTGCAACTATAGCCAGGGACTTCATTTTGTCCAAGTGCTTGCTCACTTACATATATATGAAGGAATGAGAACAAGGTTAATAGAGGCAGTTAGAGTTCGGGATGATTTTCCTTTTTAGAGTCTAAAAAAGTAATTGATTTGGGATGATATGTCTTAAATTAGTCCCTCTAACGACCATTAGATCAAAACTCTGAAGTTATTATAATGATCGAGAGTTATAATTTTATATTAATTCTAACATGCTTCACAGGTTAAACTACGCCTTTTTTTAAGCTGAAACCTGAACTCAAGTAGATGTGTCATTTTGTAGAAAATCCGCTTAAAATCATGGCCGGCGGGATATGAACCTCGATTGTTTTGATACCATCTAAAATTAAATCTCTCTGACTATTATACCAAAACTCCGAAGTTATGACGAGAGTCGAGGATTATAGTTTTATATTAATTCTAATATGAAACTCCCTTTTCTCAAGGTTTGATTGTGTGTAGTTGGAGCTGCATACCATGTGATTTATAGTGAAATATAGACATGCATTGTCTATTATCTATTAGGCTATAGTTCTATTTTGAGGTTGCAAAGTGAATGCAAAAGATACACAAAAGAGTTTTAATTAAACACACTGACAAGGACCACAATAACAATTCAGGCCGAGCAAATATTAACAAAAAGGTTAAAATAATATATTTATTCAGTAGCTAGAGTTACATCCAGATTATATGTTCAAGTTAAAGTTGCAAAACATATATACACAATTAGTTAATTTGTCAGACAAATTTCTTAGTAGTAGCTTTGAAACTTCGGATTGATTACCTCATTATGTATTAGGCGGAGGGGTACCCTATATCATAAGACAAACCCTGTAGCATGTGACATGGATCCAAGTTAGATAATGAACTTCACTTTTTTATATATAATATCCACAACAAACTTTTTACAATCAAATGCCGTCTAAACTTTAATCAATTGAATAATCAAACCCCTTTTGGTTCAACTCCCTAATGATTTGCCCATGTGTCCTTGTTTAATTTGGATGCTTCTGTCCTTCAACCAATCAAAGGACAACAAGTAATTTTCGTCCAAGATACTATCTTTTTTTTTCTTTCTCCCATGATCAGGATAGTGGTATTTCGGAGTGGGCTCTCTTGTGGTAGTTGTTGCTTGGCTCGTTCCTTCCAAGTGTTCATTGCCTTTCTTAAATTCTCTCATTGAACCTCTATAATGGCCACAAACTTGTAAAGTGGGAGATTATCTGGCCCACCCGAGTTAGATTTGTTGGGATTTTTCTAAGGCCATTTAATTGGGCAAGGTGCTAGAAGTTGCAAAAATTATTGGTTGTTGAGAGAAAAGATACACTTGTAAATTTTGTAGAGCACACAACGCTCCGTGTGGCAATAGATTTTTCTCGCCAATCTGTGTGTGATATCATGGAATCAGCCGGAGGAAAAAAAAAGCACTTTTTTGTGGCTTGCGATAACTGTCACTTCCCGTTTAAGTTTGTGATTAGTGTAATTCATGCATTTCCATAGGAAATTTCACCTGCATTTTCCTAGGGATTTCTTTTTTACTACAGAATAAGAAATTATAGATTGTAATCTTTAAAAAAAAGTATTATATCGTGCTTAAGTGCAAAATTATGACCTTCAACGTTCATCACAAGATTCACAGCTTTTAAAAATTTTGTACAGGAAAGAGATCTTTAACAAGAAAATATATTATACTCTTAACACATCAAGTCTTAGAATCTTTGTGTGGTGTGTACGTCTTAATTAACGTTACGATGAGTTACTTAATAGTTTGCGAGGTCTTTATGTTCTATCTTTTATTCTAATAAGAAATGATTGATTTTTTTCAAGTATTCCTCAGAACCTATCTGGCATCTAGCTCGAATTTTATTTGAAAAATTTTGTGTCATTTTGTTTGTTTAGATTTTTGAGACTGAAAAGTCGTCCCTAAAAGCATAACCAGTTTACATTGAACTGGACCAAGATCAATTCTAGCGTAGTTCTAAGAAGTTTGTCAAACTAACTCTCGTAATCAATAATTCAAGATGATGCGTATGTCAGATCAAATTAGCACCAATTAAATAAGTAAACCAAATTAGCACCGGCCAAAGAAGGATCTCACCATCCACGGTGGGTGACTCGGATGGTTGAGAGGTTCCCATGGTTCTCATGATGGTCTTAGGTTCAACTCCGGACTGGGTTATAGAAAAAAATAGGAAGGAATGGTCTCAACAGCATAGACTAATTAATTTCTTAGAGACGTGAGAACTTCTCGTTTTTCCGTAGATATCTTTTTCTACTACTACTGCTGCTGAGAGTAAATAATTGGGACTTCCGAAATCCAAATGAGTACCAAGGTTGAAATGCATTAACTTGATATAAATAGAGTTCGAGACCATTTATGACGAAGCTTGTGGACGAGGTATCATTAATTTGGAGTAAATATGCGTAACATTCCTCTGGGTGCGTTACTCTTGACGGTACGTAGAGGGACAACATGACATTGCTTAGCTCCGTCACATCCTTGGATTCTTCACGACGGACTTTTTTGCTTGAATTATTAATGGACGAATAGCCAGAGAGCTATGCTAGCAGAAGTGAGGCAGAGAAGCCTGGAAAAAATAAACAAAATAAAATATATCCTCAAAAGTAAATTTCTGAAGGGGACAGTTTACAAGGGAGAGAGAATTAATGCATTAAACATATGTCCTACACAGTAGATCGTTGAGCCTTATTCCAGGCTTGGGCTTACCTTCAACAGGAACCTAAAGGCTGCCCCAAATTAACTTGGGCCGATATTTCTCAACGTCCGTTCAAGTGGTAAATTATTCTTTTTCGCATTTTTTTTATTTGATTAAAACAAGTAGTCAGGCGCATGCAAAGAACAGGGAGGAGTACTATAGCGAGAACTTCGAATAGAATGAATGGGTTGTTACATTTTTTTATTATTATTATTATTTTTTAAAGTTTGAGGACATCTCCAAATTCTCATATGTTTCGTCATTTCTCTAGTTTTGTCTGAGGATAGGTATTTTCTTAGTTTTCGCAAGTGGAATCACATTTTTGACATTCTAAAAATTTGGCTCATACAATTCAGAAAGGAGACTTCTCTTAGGCTGCATTTGGTCCGAGGAAAATCAAAGGGAATGAAAAGAAAATCTATAGTACATATAAAAGAGGATTGCCATGTCAAAAATTTTGATTTCTATTTTTACTCTTCTAGGTTTGATAATTCTCAAATATGCCATTGGTTGTTATTAATCATTCATTAATTATATATTATAACCTCTTATTAATTATGCATTTCCTCACTTTTTTGAAACCTTTGGTCACACTATTATTTTATTATTTAAGTATGTTATTTCATAGAAAATTTAAAATTTGTCCCTAATTTATCTTCACTTAATATTTAAAATTCTAGAAAAATTAAAAATTAAAAAAATTCATTAGGCTCATGCCTTGTGCCTTTGGATTTCACCTCTTATGGAGAACTAACTGTTACCTTTTATCTTATTAGCCTCTTAAAAGTATGATAATATTATGAAAAATAATTTGTATTTATTATGATTATAATAATATTAATAGTATACTAATTTTAATAGTGTTTTTAAATTAATTTAATGATTATATAATTTATTAAATTGTTTAATTATAGTACAATAAACTAAGTATTAAATTAAAATATAGTTACTAATAGTATTATAAATACGCTATGTGCAATATTATTATATTTAAAAGAGAAGAAATTATTTAATATATGATAATTATTTTAACAAATTATGAATAAATTATAATAATTATAATTAATCATACAGTTCTTTATACATAGTTTTATCATATAATTTATTCATTTAAACAAAATTGTGATTATTCATAATTAATATTACTATGCAAGTTATTTTATTATTTTGCAGACAACAACAAAAAATTGAAAAACATAAAACAAAATAAGTATAGTTTCGTGCAAAGCACGTGCACTATACTAGTAAAAAAGAAAAAAAAAGAAAAAATAAAGTAGGTTCCTTTTGATGTTTGGTTACTGAGGAAAATTAAAGAAATTCTGAAGGAAAATGATTAGGGGACAATTTTTGTTCTTTTGTTTGATAACAAGATTAACGTACATATCAATTCATACTTTTAAAGCTAGGTTTTATGCACGTGCAGTGCACATGGTAGAATGTCATGATTAAATATTTTTAATTTATTTTCTTATTAAAATTTATTTCTCGGTTTTACTTTAATAGTTTTTGCTCACTTATGTCTTTAAATTTTAGCATTGTGATTTATTTTTGATGTTTGCTTGAACAGACTACACCAACTTTAAACTTTTATATTAATAATTGAATTGATAGAAAACAAATATAATCTAAAGCCAATTTGAATTTTCATATTATTTAGATTGACATGAAACCAAGTTTGATTTGAGGAAGTATAGTATTGCAAAAGTGAAAAATGGTTAAAAAAATAGCACTATAAAAGCAAGACGAATAATAAAAGCAAATAAGCCAAGATATATGATTGATTAACAGTAGGCTAGATCGAAACTAAAGAGAATATGAAGTTGTTCCTAATCATTGATAGACTTTATAAAAAATCATAAACTAAAAATTAATGGTAAGTCTAGTATAATTTTATATGATAAAAGCATTCACATAAGCATATAAAGTACCAAAAATAGTTTATGAAAATCTCTTCTAAAAAATTCTAATTTTACTCAAAAAATTAAACTATTCTATACCATATTTAGAAAATATAACTTTTATTCCTTCTGTTTTATTTTTTTATTGAGTCGAGATCAATCATTCTCCACCTTTATCTTTTTCTTGTGCAATTCTAGAGTACCGTCTTTACCATCTATATCGACTGTGACATTAGGCTGAAGGTGGATTTCTTATGTTGTTAGCTTTCTTTAGACTCGCTCATCTTTTGACTTCTCGTCTTACTTCACAAAGGAGTTGCATGTATTTTTGATGTTCATCACAAATTTTTAGAAATACAAATTTTAATTATTTTTCTGTTTTAATGAGAATAAAGATTAATTTCATATATATAAAATTTTTGTGTTTCTAATTTATTACTTAAATAAGGTTAGGAGTAATATTTTTTCTCTGCAATGAATTCTTCTGGTGTGCATCTAATAAGAGTATTTGTTTTCAAATGATGTTACATTTGTTCTATCCTTATCATTTTCTACAAGGATCTGAACTAAGTAACTGTATTTTTATTATTAATTTGTCTTAGATTATAATGTTAAGATTTGATTTTAATATGTTTATTTCATGAAGAAGAGATATTATTTAACCTTGGTACTATGTCATCAGTGATTCTATGTCATTTACAATTTGGACCACTTATTAATATTTCTATCCATCATCCTGTTGTAACCTTTGCAAGCAGCTCAATACTATTGGAAATGGTAGTTATATTTGCAATATAGGTACAATAGCATGCATGTATATTGGTAAACTATTTTTAGGTTTAATCGTGTGAATTTTAGGGTAGGTATTATAAGATCATACCTCTTTTGAATATTGTGATGAATGCATATATCAATAATTTAAATTTGTATTGCATTTGTAAAGAGCTTTGATGGAGATACTTTTGTCATGGTAGCTTCTTGTGACTGCATATTAGCGTTAAAATGTAATATTTTTTCTTTATTATGTTATATGGATGTTTGCTTAGTTAAGCTAGAGGAAGGTGAGGTTGACGTCAAGTCATCATGCCCCTTATGTCCTGGGCAACACACATGCTACAATGGGCGAGACAGGGTCACCATCCCGTGAGGGTGAGCTAACTCTAAATGCCCGTTCTCAGTTCAGATTGAAAGATCCATTCATATATAACAATGGAGATATGTGGCGGGAATAGTTTAGTGGTAAAAGTGCGATTAGTTCAATTAATAACTTAAATAGTTAAGGGGTCTTTCAATTTTTTTATATTACAATAAAAAAACTTTATTTCTTAAAAATGTTTAAAATCTGATAGTAGTATTACATGCTTATCTTTAATCGTGTCTTCAAGATTTGACCCTTCGTTGGTAGTCATATCCCTAAATAAAGTTACATGCATAGTCAAGCCACTATATAGGAAAAAGAAAAAGGTCGATTTTAATTCTTTTTACTTGCACTATTGTAAATAAGTATCACGTATATATCTTTGTATCCATTATAGTGATTTCCCTCCTCTTATCGGCTTGTTATATCTTGCAATATAGTTGATCAATGGCTTCACTTTAGTTTCTATTGAAGGATTATTTATATGTAATTTTATATTAAGTTTATGATTCCTTTGGTATTTAAAGAATAAAGTATGAAAAATTATAAGTATTTACTAAATTTTCTTGTATTTTTCATAAAGAATGTTTCATTGATTGAGACAAAATTGTTTAATATGTTCATCAAGGGGAACTCAGTTGGTGTTATAGTGCTTCAATTATTGAATAATAATCTTTATTTAGTAGCAAATAAGTATCCCATATTAACTGTCTAATTAAATCAGTTCACCACTTCGATATAACAAAAAGTTCCTAGCTTAGACAACTTGAAGGGTCGACATCCCGTGTAGCTGGCTCAAAAGGTGGCAATTGTTGATGTCCTCATCAAATTGACTCCACAAGCGACCTACACAACCATTTATTTGGAAGACATCTCACGAAGCTGACTCGAAAGGCGTTACTTCTTGTCCCTCTACCTAATGAGTAGAAAGGCCACGACATACCTCACCCTCCCCCTACTGCCAGTTGGTCACCATCACATTAAATGCATACCAAAATCATTATTTCTCCATCCCTAAAAATCTTTATAACACATCGGACCATGTCGACACCATGTGCCTCTTGTCACTTCACATTAAATACCAAAGTGACTTCCACCCACTAAGTACCCAACACCTGTAAAGCAAATACTGACTGAGCCGCCAGCTCATACTCGACCGAAGTTACCAAATTACCCATCTACTATTACTATAAATAGGAGGACTATTCTCAGCACCAATGTAAGCAATTTTCCTGCTCTCTTAGCTAAAGAACTTCTAAAGTTTATTTTCTTTTCTACTCAAGTAATTTACTGACTTGATCATCGGAGGAACAACCGAAGAACCCAACTCTGCCCTCTTATGAGTTCTTACATATGCAGGAAAGAACATCTCACTCCGGAACTGCACATTTGGAGGAGTTATAAAACTTCCGACAACCTAACCCCCCTCTTAATTAGTTGTTTGATTATTAACATCAACAGTTAGTACTTCTTTGATAGATATGCCTTTTATCGATGTCAATTCAAGTGATTCATGAATGTTTTTGAATTTTGGGTTTATTTCCTTTACTTCTCCATTTGAGATAAAAACAGCTTGATTCTTTTGAAGAATATATCTTAACTTTATGGTAGTTCTCCATACATAACTTCTTATACTTTTTTACCCCATAAGTATTATTAACATCAGCGATCAATACTTATACATCATAATCAATTAATGCTAAGCTATTATATTATATCATTTTATCAGTTTTATGTAATTTAGTTTTCTATCAATTAATGTTATTAGTAAAATTATGCGCGGTTTGTTTGATTTATACAGTGATGTTACTTTTTAATCTATCATATATTTTTTAAATTTTAATTCCTTAATTGGATATTTTTAAACTATTATTATTGCTATTTTTACCAGCATCAATATAGACTATTTTTATATGCCGAAAAGGGGTAGTAAACTTTAAATTAGAAGTTAAATTTATATATCTTAATAAAATAATATCAAGAAATTACTCTTTTCTTTGCCAAGTATATATATTTTAGATTTTTTTATAATTTTAAAATTTTGAGGGTATGTTTTGTAATTTTTAAAACTTTGGTAGTGTATTTTGAGAATTTTAAATTTAAGTTTAGTGTTTGTAATTTCCATCTTCCATGTGTTGGTGGTAAGTTTTTAAATGTTAGGATATTTCTTGCAACTCTAAAAATTTAAGAGTGTTTTATAATTATTAAAAATTTGGGTTGTATTTCATATAATTAAATTTTCAGTGGTCTATAATTTCCAGATTTGATGTTGGTTATGAGTTTTAAAATTTTAGAGTTTTTTCCCATAATTTTTAACTTTTGAGAGATTTTTTACAATTTTTTATAACTTTAAGGTTTTTCTTGCAAAGTTTAAACTTTTAAGTGATTGATGGTAATCCCTTAAATTCATCTATGTTGTTTGTGAGTTTTTAAATTTTAAAATTTTAGGGTGTTTTTTTTAATTTATACTTTTGAGGTTGTTCTATAATTTTTCAAATGTTAAGGGGGTTAATTGGTTAATTATAAATTTAAATTCTTTGGGGATCATTGTTAATTTCATGATCCATGTTTGTTTTTTAAGTTTTGAAACGTCACAGTGTTTTGTGTAATTTTAAAATTTTGAGGGTATTTTATGCAATTTTAAATTTTTTAAAATATTTCATGTATTATAATATGTTAGCTACAAATAATTTCTAAATCGTATTTTTTTAAACTGTTGAGCTATAGGTAGTTCATATTGTATTAGTGTAGGATATAATTAGTTTTAGGATAGGTTAAGATTAAAAAATATTCAAAATAATATTTCTCATATATTATTAATCTTATTTTTTAAAATTTTTGAGGTATAGGTAGTTCACATGGGATTAGTATAAGATATAATTAGAATTAGGATAAATTAAGATTTCAACAAAATATTCAAAATAGTGAAGGGTAATATTGACTACGAAAAGCTTTCTTCGAACTCATGCTTTTAAAGGGAGTATGATTTTCTAATTTTTGAATAATTTAGAAAATAATTAATAGGTGATATCTTATATTTAAACATATGCAATAGCTTGTAATTGTAGGCATCGAAAATTACCTATAGGTCTCCACGAACGGCTCAGTGCTAAGAAAAGACAATGAACGTCACAATCCAAGTTACAGGAGCTTGATTGATGTCGACAAACACATGAAGTGGGTTGACGAACTATGTGAAGCAACGGAGTTTCAGAATAATAAGGATACGAACTGATCGGGAGCCCCGTGTCACTTATAAAAGATGAAATGCCCTTCGCGTCTCATTTATCCACAGATGATCTAATCATTGGAGCTTATAGAACTCCTCGTCGGCTTTCCAACGCACTTTGAATCGCTCAAATCCGAGTTCGGATGAAGAAGTTACGACGGAAACGAACAAACGTGCATAACGGAGCGTCTCAGCCTGAGTTGAGACACCCCGAGGTGTCTCGGTCCAATTGAGACACCCCAAGGTGTCTCGGCCAAGGCCGAGACACCCAAGGGTGTCTCGGCCCGAACCGAGACATCCAGAGGTATCTCAGACTTTGTGGAATTGTTTTGACCATGATTCGTTTTGAATCTGAAGAAACTCAAAACATGAAAGTTGTAGATCTTTTTGTCATCTTTCCAACCCATATAGAATCAGGTCATTTGAAGGTCATATGAGGAAGTTATGACCAAAATAGCCGAGACACTCACAAGTGTCTCGGTCATGGCCGAGACATCCAAAGGTGTCTCGGACTTTGTGGAGCTGTTTTGACTATGATCCGTTTTGAATCTGAAGAAACTCAAAACATAAAAGTTGTAGATCTTTTTGTCAACTTTCCAACCCATCTAGAATCAGGTCATTTGGAGGTCATATGAGGAAGTTATGACCAAAATAGCCGAGACACTCACAAGTGTCTCGGCCATGGCCGAGACACCCAAAGGTGTCTCTGGCTTTGTGGAGCTGTTTTGACCATGATCCAATTTGAATCTGAAGAATCTTAAAAGATAAAAGTTGTAGATCGTTTCGTTATCTTTCCAATACAATTTGAATCATCTCATTCTGAGGTCGGATGAAAGAATTAGAGCCAAAATACTGAAGAGGGTACAAACTGTCTCGCACATGTGCGAGACACCCCGAACTGTCTCGCACTTGGGATGTATTTTTTAACGGTTTTCGATCGGTTTTAACCGCCCGGACCTCCTGGAAGCCTATAAATACAGCCCTTAGAGCCTCATTTTTTCAGATCTGGAATTCTCGTGCCTCAGCGAAGCCCTGCTGAACTGAAGACTTAAAGTGCACAGATTTCAGAGAGGAGGAGGAGTTAGATCTGCAGCCCGGTTCGTTCCTTAGGATTATCCCGTTACGGCAATCTTAAGAAGAGTGATTATCTCTCTTCGCCAAGATAAGAGCTACGGTTTCTCAATCCCTTCGCGGATAGATGAAACTCTGTCCAAATATTGATCGTTCGGTGGTCCACGGACTAACGCGTCCCCGTCACAGGCCAAGATCCCACGCAAGCAGCGGGCGATAAACACTCGTTGCGTTTGTTTGAAGAGAATTGTAATTTCTTTGTTTTCATTGTGTAAAAGTCTTATAAAAAAACTGATTTTTGTATTCGTTATAAACGTCTGAAGTTTGTAATGAATCCCGCAATGAAACAATCAATTTTCACCGCAAACAAACTGGCGACCACAGTGGGAGCCAACAGCTTCGCTACCAAAGCTGTCGTGCCGCAGCCGACGATCAAGATCCCGATGTTCGAAAAGATCGAATACGAATTCGACCAGTAGAGATTTGAAGAGTACATCTCATCCTCCTCCTCTAGATCTGCTCCTCCTCATAAGCGCAGGAAGATCTCCTCCTCCCAGAAGATCCGTCGGTCTCCAGATTTGAAGACCAAAGAAGTCGATCTCCACGTTGTCGCTGCCGTAATTGCACCTTGCAACGATCCGCCAGCATCCAATGAGACCAGATCTGCAGATCTGAACTCCTTCGCAATCAAGGAGTCGACTGCTGAAGGCGCACCAACTCTATCAAAGAGAGCACGTCAAAGGAAACGCCAACGCCTCGCGCGCCAATTCGCCAAGGCTTTGGATCAGGTGGATGGACTCCATTGCCAAGCAGATCGGGAGTTCAGAAAGCGCCAAGTGGCTAATCTGTCACCACGACTAGCATCAGAATGCTCCTCTCGACCTCTAATTAACGAATGAGTTCATGTCAAACGGACCCGCTCTACTCTCAATGAACGAATCCAGAAGCGCCGCGCCTTGCTTGCGCATGCCCGGACCCTTGTGCGAAAAGCACAGGAAATGCAAAAGGAAGAGGCAATTAAGAGATCGCCAAGATCCAAACAAGTTTGGATGCCAAAAACCAAATCAGCGCCTAAGGCAAAAGCAGGCGACGTTGCTCTCCGGCCTTCGTCAACTCTAGATCCTGCTCCCGCACTTCCGGTGAAACCTTTTGACAGCATGGGTCTCTCCAAATCTAGAATCCCATTGAAGGATCACATTGGCTCTCTACCCGAGGATCGAGGCAAAGCACCTATTAAGGAACACTTGGGACCATTGAAGGAACCCGGAGCAAATATCCAGACTGGGGGTCGTACGTGACCTCCTAACAAATTAATTTCTACAACGACCCGCTTGAGGGTGCGTGCAGAAAACCAGGAGCCCGTTAAGGTTTCACCCTCACAAAGATGTGATTCCAAGCGTGTGACTCCTGTAGACGCCAACAAGACGATGTTTACTCAGATGAAAACACGTCAGACAGATGAACGTGCTATACCTGAGAATTCATGTAAACAGCCGGTAGGTTGCTCTGACCGCAACATCGATGAGTTGTACTATCGGACTGGGGGTATGAATAAATCTCGAAAGAGAGGTACCCGGAGAGCGGACTCTCACTGTCCGTGTACCAAACTAATCAGGACAATATTATCAGTATGTAGCTGCCCTAAGACCGCTCCGCGGAGGGTCTCGGTATTCGAGAGTATCTTCGCAGAAGCATTGAAACCCAAATCAAGGCATTCTAGCAAGAGACGATCGGCCAATTGAGATGACGAACTCCCAGCATTCACCATCAATATGGTTAATAAGGAGAAGCCTCCGATTACTTCTAACCCCCGATTTCTCCCCAGGAAAGAGAGTCAATTCAGGGATAGCCCAACTAATGTCTCGGCTTCAATTAGAAGCTGTCGGGCCTGAACAATCCGTAGTCATTGCCAACGTGACTGATAAGAGGAAATCTATCCGACCTTCTGATTCGGACCCCCTCATGTCACATCGTCTAACTCGGCTACGTGCAGAGACTACTAGACGTAGAGACTATTGGAGGATGACCAAGGGACTATCCTCGGACGATAAAATGTCAGACGCTTGCTCGGCAGTCGCTTCAGAAGCCACTTATCCAGCCCCGGACAATCTCATGAGGTGTTTATGATCAACACCGATGAAGTAGCTAAAATGATTGAGGATGCTTTAGCCAAGCAGAAAGAAGCATTCAAGATCGAAGTGGAATTGGCTATGCAGGAGATGAGACAAATGCACAACCAACAAATCCGAGCTTTGTCGAATCAGCTAGGTGAGTCCATCCGTCGCAGCACTGCTAACCAAACAGGTAGCGATTCAGATGTGGATGAACACAACGCTGGGGGTGGTCCCACTAAAAATAACGACGCTGGGGGTGGACCCACCAATGATGATAGCACTGGGGGTGGCCGCATTATTCCTCTCAAAAATTATCCAAAACAGGATATAGATGAGGACGAAAAGATGAAGGACCTCGAGAGCAAAATTAACGCTTTAATGTCTGCTCAAGAGATAAAGAAGACCGGCATTCCGTGTCCTTACCCGAAAGAGTAGGATTCGATCCCGTATCCGATAAAGTTCAACCTGATCAACTTCACACTGTTCGACGGGAAGGGCTCGCTCACTCAGCATCTAATCTACTTTAAGTCCCATTTGGGCACGATTTCTAGCAACGAGCCATTGATGGTGCGGTCATTCGTTGGCACCTTTCGCGGGCCTGCCTTCGATTGGTACCGTCGTCTTAAACCCGGAAGCATCAACAACTGGGAGGACCTGGAGAGCATGTTCCTCGCTCATTTCTTCGATGATGACGTCGAAGTGTCGATCAGGACACTCTTCGATGAGAAACAAAAAGACGGAGAGTCGGTGGATACCTTTATCAAACGCTTCCGCTGTTCGCGTGGAAAATCGTGTTCTTCTTCATTGAGGATTCCATTACAAACTTTGAAAACAACTTCATGCGTTTTACAAATATCCGGTCTTTTTATAAGAGCCGGTTACAATGGAGATCGAAATAAAGAAAGAAATAAAAAATTACAACTTTCCTTTGAACAGATCGCGAGCTCCTGTTATTCGGTCACTCGCTTTATGGGGTTCTTTGCCTGCGCCGGGGTTGATTACCGTTGACCACCGCGAGATCTGGATCCAAGCAGATCTACAACGTATTACGGGTATTATCCCACCAAGGAGATAATAGCCGGGAGGGATCGTTTCGCCAAGGAAACGACCGCTCGAATCTCGGGATCTAAGAACCAAGCTTAGATCCGGAGTAGAACGATGTAGATCTGAGGATTAGCTTCTTCGAACTCCTGCCTTGTTTGTCGCGGGTGCTCGCCGAAAACTGAATCCGAGGGTCCAAGCTTCAAGCCTTCACAATTCTGAGTTGAGATGACAATCCGGCAGAGTTTCGGCTCTTTAGAAGTTCAACCAAAAGTCCTCCCAAATGAACAAACACATGGCCTATTTATAGGCACTCAGAACTGTGCCCACGCACAGTTCTGAGCCTAGCCACCCCTGGGTGGCTCGGTTTCGGCCGAGTTCCCGGGTGTTGGTTCGTTTCGTCGTTTTTTTGGTGTTTCCGGTTCTTCGTCGTTCGGATTTGATTCGGTTTCTGGAATCGACTCATTGACTTGATTCCAAATATGGCAGTTAATCCGTTTCTGAGTTCGAGTCCGGGATTGACCCTGATTCGATCGTTATATCACCGAGTTCGCTCTTGTTTAGATGACTCGGTGATTCCCCGAAACGTTGGTTTGATTCCACGTGCGAACGTGTTCCGTTGCTTGTGTGCCTCGTCGTCTCGAACTCTCGTTGATTTGTTCGGGTCTTGATTCGATTGCCCAAATCTTCATTTGGCAGTAGATCCGCTTCGGTGTTTAAGTTCAGGTCCGTTTTGTTGTTGGACGACTCGTTAACTTTTCGAACCGTTGGTTTGGTCCTGCACGCGAACGCATTCCGTTGTTTGCGTGCCTTGTCGCCTCGTCGTTCGATCGTCCGTTGATTTGTCGAATCACCGTGCCGAGCTAAGCTAAGGGGCCTATAGGCAATTTTACACGCCTACAGATACCCCCTCCAAAATGTTCCAGCCTCATTCTTTTATAGAGGAGTCTGGAATATTTTGGATATGATTGTCCCTACCCTTTTTCGGTGTAAGGGGACCTGGAACGACTTTCGTTCTGTATTCCTTCGCTCCTTCAGGCTATTCGGTGCTTTGTCGAATGCTTGTAAGGACTCCGGTGCTGCATTTATTGTCTGACCGTCGTCGGAATTTGAACTTGAAGTCGATTCCTGATTTTCCAATTTTTAGCTTTTGTCGGTTGGTTCAATGTGCAACTTTCGTTCGATTGTCGGCGTTGAGTCTTCATTTGCGACGCGTTGTCCGGCGTCGTGTTATTGAGTTATCCTTAAGAATATTTTTAGAAAAATATTCTCCAGGAACTTCTCAATAAAAATAGGGAATAGTTTATACTCGTATACCTCATTGGAGTATTTCCGTGTTCAAAATGAGTTGAACCGGCTTGAAAATGAGCCAAAAAAGGTAGTGATTTGGCTCAAAAAATTTCTTCCGTTCCTTCCGAATGCGCGGGAGAGACAGGAATAAACCAAGGATGGGACCCTCAGTTGTTTTGAAGTCGTTTCGACGCTTGATTCAACCCTATTTGGACTGATTTGGACTGGTCCGGTTCGGTTCAACTTGGTCCGGTCCGGTTCAACTTGGTTCACCTTATAAATAGGGGTCCATTTTTTTCTTTTTCTCTTTTCTTTTCCTCCTCTCTAGGGCTGCCCCCCCCCTTGATCTCTTTCTTGACTTTTCTCTTCCCTCGAGCATCCGTTCTCCCTTAAACCTGGATAGTTGTCCTAGATCTAGGGTTCCTTTGGATCTTGAACTGAAAAATCCCTCGAAAAACCATTTTTTAGAATTCCTCTCAGGTCCCTCGAGCACGTGGTGAAAGTTTCCTAAAAGGTCTCATCTTCGTTGGATCTCGAATCTTTCTTCAGGTAAATCCTCCACAATTTTGATCTCTTTCATGCTCAATTTTAATTTATGCATTTGTGGGATCGCATGTGAGGGTTGAGGGTGTGATTTGACGCCTCGAGTTAATCTTTCAGGGGGGTAGATCTGATAAAAAAAAATGATCTTTTTTCTAGATCTGACTTCTTCATTTATTTTGCAGCTCGTCATGTCGCGTGCCTCGAGAGGTCGCTCCCCTGCTATGTCGGCTGATGGCGCGCCTCCCTCCTATGCTGGTGAGCTATTTTTGGCAGCATTTGGAAATTTACAAATTAGTCTCTATTTTCTTGTAAATTTACAAATTGGTCCTTTTTTACCCCACGTTGTTCTCCTTGGCGAGGCAATCGGGAAGAGCCTTGATTCTCGTTGGTGAGGATCGACGCTTTCGGCATGTTTGGGCATTTTGCAAATTAACCCCTCTTTTCTTGAAAGTTTGCAAATTGATCCATTTTACCCCACGTTGTTCTCCTTGGCGAGGCAATCGGGAAGAGCCTTGATTCTCGTTGGTGAGGATCGACGCTTCAAAGATATGTTTTGCTTGGTCAAAACTATATCTCAAAATTAAAGGGGGCGATTTGACGCTACATTGCGCTTTATAAGGCAGGGATATGTTGTTGACATACCCTGTGTTGTAATTGCACAATGTGGCCAAATCGTCTCACCCTTTATAAGGCAATGACTCTATCTTAACTATTTGTAAGATGAGTTCAATTTCCTTTTATAATCGGGACTAACCAGTGTTTAACTGTTCACTTTGTAGTGGGATACCCTTCTGGATCATTCTCGTCCCACGCAGTCTGTGGGCGTCGTGGCGAGTATTACTCGATCTCCGACGATCCTTCTCCTATTCCAGCTACTCCTCAGTTTGCTTCGGGCACGTCGACTGAGGTTGCCCAGGTGGTGAGGGAAGGTAGTCATCGAGCCATTCGTCAGCTGATCACAGATGCGCCTTTTGTGAAGGATGCCAGCTCTACTCAGCCTCTTCGGAAGAGCGACTTCCTGTTTGGTGATTCCGTCGATGACCCAGAAGCCGTATTCATTGACGCTGAGCAGTGGCTCCACAAGACCGGCAGTGGCTTCATATACTTGCCGGAGATTCCTCGGCATCGCTCATTGACTGAGCTCAGGCGTCAGGCTGTGACACGGGAGATGTCGTGGCGCTTGACAGAGGATCATGAGAGCATCCATTGCGGCTATATCACCCATCAGGCAGCTCCTGGCTCGAGCAGGAGTCACATCACCGGATTACATCCCGGAGTGTTGGGACTAGATGCACCACCACGTAACGAGCTTCTTGCCACTGCTTTGACCTTGAGGAATCGCCTCGCTGCCCTAGGACGGGAGATGCCTGCGACTCGTCACAGGATTTATGGTTGGGTCCACTCTTCAGACAAGTCTTGGTGGAGTCGCATGACGACATACGTCTTGAGCCGATGGGGCGAGGAGTTGCACGCTTGCGGTTTGTATGCAGCCGTTCGTGCCACCATGTATGGCTTGCCTGTCAGTTTGAGACATTTTTGTGCTTTGTTCGAGCTATATAATCCAGACTCGAACACTTTTCTGACCCGGCAGGGGGAGTTGGGCTTGGCTCTTCACGAGATGCACCGGATTTCTGGCTTGCCCATGGGACAGATGTTATACCAGGAGTACTTTCCCTCTAATCGTGAATTGGACCAGTTGAAGGATCGCATGCCTGATCGCTATGAGACTCTATGGGATCTCACTTGTCATTATCACGTTGCTTTGGCACAGTCTGAGCCTTTAGCGAAAAGGACCAAGGCCTCTGTGAGTCTGAAGCAGTTTGCGAACTATTTATTCAAGAACCTGGAGAACAGTTCTGGCGAGGTTATTTGTGAGTTGGCCCCACTCACTCCCTCAGAGGTGAACAGTTTGTTGAAGAAGATTGATGCTCACTCCTACACCACTAGCAGTCCTGAGGGTGGCTTCCCTGCGAAGACCAGATTCAGATCTTTCTTATGGCATGCGACCACTCCGATTCGGCCGATGACTCTTCTTGCCGGTTATCTCGCTATTTGGTTGAAGAAGTGTGTGGTTCCATACCAGTCTGGTGATGCATTGCCTTTAGAGGTGCTCTACCCGGCCGTTCAGCTTGCTTATAAGAAAGAGCTTTCACTTCTTCCGGTGATGGTAGCTGACATTCACCGAGGACTTCGACAGCTTTCTAGTGCCTTCACACGGAAGGAGACCGATTTGCCAGGTCAGATTCCCACTCTTAAGGTGGAGCTTCCGTACGCTTATCTGATGGCCTGGTTCATCCTCCACCGCTCGGATATGATGTCGGTGCCGAACGCCCCAGATCACTCTGTTCCCCTGCTACAGTTGCTTGAGAATGGCAGGTGGGAGGGCCGAGGATTTTCTGATGTCAGACAGCAGCTGTAGGTCCACAAGTGTTGGGCATTCTCCACTTATTTTCCGCAGTTCTCCGGCCGATACGGCGAGTGCTTGATAGACGATGAGAGACCGAGAGAGTATCGGACTCACTTAGACATTGGCTGCTTCAACTGGCTGGTGAACATCAGGCCTGGCTATCTGACTTTTCGGCTGAGGGATCAGTGTTTCATAGAGCCATATCTACCCTGCCGATTCGCTCGCCAGTTTGGCTATGATCAGCTCTACATCGGGAATCCTCGTCAGCAGCTTCGGACCCATAGTGGTTTGATAGACGGTCTCCGTGCATGGTTGTGGACCGTGACTGGCTGTACTGGTGCTAAGTTCAGCCTCCCGAGTATTGATCGACAGTTGAACCTCACTTTCTTGAGCTGCAAGTGGTTACTAGCAGCTAACAAGACTGTCCCCGTGAAGCCGATTGCAGAGATAGAGGCTGAGAAGGCTTCTCAGATTGATTCTCTTAGGATTCGGGAGAACGCTCGAGCACAGAGGGCGCGGAACAAGACTCGCCGAATTGATGAAGAGGGCCAGAGGACATTCCATTCCACAGACGAGGCTTCAGGCGGGGATCCCGAAGATTATGATGACTCTTCTGAGCGAGGTTTGCGATTCAACTTTTCCCTTTATCTTCCAGAAATATTGAAACTGACTATGGTTTGACGTTTCAGGGACCACAGTTGATCATGATGAAGAGTTTCATCCTCCTCCTCAGGCGAGACCTTCGATCCCTACTGCTAGGCGGAAGAGATTAGCCCGTAAGCCGCGTGCAGCTTCCCGAGCTTCTGATATGGACTTGGCTGGCGATGATCTTGCCGGTGACGGAGGTAATATCCATCCTGTGAACCATTCTCTTGGTTATTCAGAATATTGACTCATGCTCTTCTATCTCTATATAGGAGTGCGTGGGGAGAATGAGATGAGTCCCGATCCTATTCCCGTATCTCCCGATGAGTCTGACCCACCACCCCCTGTAGAGAGGCCTACAGGGGTTGCTGACATTAGAGAGGAGATCAATGTAGGACCCGATTCCGTGAATCCAGGTACATCTAACACTGACACCGTATTTCTTTAGATAATACACGAATGAATTTGTGTATCTTCTAACTGTCCTCTACTTCTTGCTTCTTCAGATAATTTGCAGGAGGCGAATCCTGGAAATGAAGAGGCTGATGCACCCGTGAGAGGTAACTCATTTCCATTAGTTGTAGTCTCTTCACTCTTCTTTGGCACTGATATTTTTATATCAGATTTCTCCATCGATGACTTTGACGAGGGAAGCTTGTTTGCGGACACTCTCATGATGCGCTACATATATAGCTCTCCTCAGATCGATGACCAGTTACCTGGGGATATGTTTTCTGAGCGCGCCTTCGCTGAAAATCCCGAGGATGGTTTCTTTGAAGGTATGTGCTTCTTTCTGAGTTAATTATAGGACTAGTCAATCTTGACTAATGCAACTATAATGTAACGCCTCTGCGAATTCTGTTTTGTATCTGGCAGGAGCTTTTGTTGAGAAAGACCCTGTTGAGCCGGCTGTGAGACCAATTACACCAGTTGATGCACCTACAGCCGTTACACCTCCACTACCCCCAGCGGATCAAGGGGAAGAAGGTATAAGTTAACTCATTGAAGAGTGTTATTCCTTTTTCTTATTAAGACTTTTGACGGAATTCTCCCTTTTTTTGTGTAGGGCGTTCTTCTCGTCTTCATGTCTTAGTGAAGGAGTTGTTATCTGACGACGATCCTGACAAGGTCGTCATCTGCATAGACGTTCGTTCCTTCTTCTCCTTTGTGAATGCTATGATCGGCAAGCTCTTTCACGATGGACTTTCACTTCACCAGTTTAAACCTCTCCTTAATTCCAGAATCAACTTGATAAGGGAAGCAGGATACCCAGATTTGGCGAAGGCCATAGTTGATGATATCGACTGCCTAGAGCATGAGCTTCAGATGTTTCGTGAGCTTCGAGATACCGGAGCCTCTTCCTTCATTGCTGCTGAGCTGGAGACCCATTTACAGTCACTGCGCGATACTCAGCTTCTTGCTAGTCTTGAGGTTCAGGCGCAGCGAGACCGAGTAGCTCGGGTTGAGACCGGCCTTGCTACCAGATTATCTTCACTTGCCGAGCTCCGCTCTTCTATTACTTCTTGTGGGACCAAGATAGATCAGCTTAGAAAAGAACTCCGCGAAGAAGAGGAGACTTTTGGCATTCTTCAGATGACAGAAGCACAGGACCAGCAGACCTGTACGGCTTTGTCTGATGAGTTGAAGTCTTTGAAGCAGAGGCTAATCGAGATCGAGGAGGCTGCTGCGAAGACTTCGACCACCACTGAGGAGTCCCTTAGGGCTGAACTTAGGCAAGCTTATGATGAGAAGCTGTCTAAGGTCAGCCAGCAGATTTTTAGCCACAGTCTTGATGTCTGATTTTGTTTACTGAGTGTTTTGACTCTTGACTCTTTTAGTGAATTTCCTTTTTATCTTTATTATGATTCGTCATTCCGTTTGAAATGATTGACCACAATACTCATAGGATTTTTGGCAAACCCTCAGCCATCAACGGGTTTGATGAGCCTTTACCGACTACCGTTTGAGTCGGGCTAGCATGCGAATTGTTTAAATCCGCTCGCATGTAACGTTGCGCTCAGAGATTGAATTCTCTGAGACTTTGTGCTATGATGTCGAATACATAGACTTCGCCATTGTTACGGGAATAGGCTACCCGGCGACACGTGTGAGGTGTTGGCTTTAGGATTTTTGGCCAACCCCCAGCCTCTAACGGATTTGATTAGCCTTTACCGACTACCGTTTGAGTCGGGCTAGCATGCGGATTATCTAAATCCGTTCCGCATGTGACGTTAAGCTAAAAGAGTTAACTCTTTTAGTGCTACGATATTGAATACGTAGACTTCGTCTTTCTCCTGTGAAAAGACTAAACAGCAACGTGTATGAGACGTTGACTTAGGATTTTTGGCAAATCCTCAGCCTTTAACGGATTTTATGTGCTCTTACCGACTACCGTTTGAGTCGGGCTTACATGCGGATTGTTTTAATCCGTTCCACATGTGACGTTGTGCTAAAGGAATGAACTCCCTTAGACTTTGTGCTACAACTTTGAATATGTAGGCTTTGCCATTGTTATGGGAATAGGCTACCCAGCAACGTGTTTTAGATGTTGGCTTATCCCTACTTAGGTTTTGGGATAAAAGACCCCAGAGTCAGACTCTGGTATCTTTTTCTACGGATAAAGACCAAACCGGCGACGCGTGTTAGGCGTCGACGTATCCTTTCTTAGGATTCAGGATAAAATTCCCCATGCGTATGAGGCATGGATTTCGGTGTTATTAATAACAACCTGCCACAATGTTGAATATGCGGACGGGTGTTCTTTTTAACGGTTAAGAACTAACCGGCCGCGCGTGTTAGGTGCGGACTTATCCTTACTTAGGTTTCAGGATAAAATACCCCAGAGTCGAACTCTGGTGTCTTTTTCAATCGGAAAAAGACTAAACCGGCAGCGCGTGTTAGGCGCAGGCTTATCCCTGCTTAGGTTTCGGGATAAAATACCTAAGATGAATCTTAATTTTATAAATTTTGGAAAAAGAGTTGATGTGGGGAAGGAAGAATTTTATATTCTATTCCCTGGACAAGGAAGGAAGAATTTTATATTCTATTCCTTGTTTCTGGAAAGGAAGAATTTTATATTCTATTTCTAGTGCAAGAAGGAAACTAGAAGTGGGATCTCCACTCCGAGAATCCGGAAGATCTAGATAAACTTACCTTTTATAGGATTGGTTATCTGATCGAAAAATGAGCTCTTCGTTTATCGAAGTGAAATTTCAACTTCGGTTATAACCATGCGACAGTTTAACCAAAGAGAAAGAAATGGAGTTCTTTCGTTTATTGAAAGAGGACTCCGGACTGAAAGAGGACTTTTTCGGTGGACCCACTGTCAATTGAAATCGATCAGTGAGGGATTTTGGTGGAAAAATAAATTTGGGTTATTCTCTAGAATATTAAGTGTAATATTCTTCGAGGAACTTCCCGATAAATGAGTTGTCCTGAACGTACTAGGGATAGTACTTTTTCAGGAACTTCCCATTTATTGGCATTAATTGCCTGATACCCTCTAAAGAAATTAAGCGGTAAGCACCGTTTGAATAAACTGTGTCTATTACAAATGGTCCTTCCCACTTAGGTTCGAATTTACCTTTCTTCTTAGAGGTGGGGATTATTGGTCGACGAGCAGCGAGGACCAGATCTCCTTCCTTGAAGCTTCTTTGGCGAACCCTTTTGTCAAAAGCTCTGGATATCCTGGCCTGATAGGACTCAATGTGTTGTTGAGCTTCCAAGCGCCTTTCGTCCAGCCTTTCGAGTTTTTCGAGACGCTTCTGATGCTGCTCTTCGGTCGTCATCTCCGTTGCGAGAGCGATCCGAAGGGAGGGGATTTGAATTTCCAAGGGTAGCACAGCTTCACATCCGTATACCAACGAATATGGGGTAGCTCCCGTGGGTGTGCGTATGGTAGTGCGATAAGCCCAGAGTGCTTCTCCGAGTTTATCGTCCCAATCTCGCTTGTTGGTCTTCACGAGCTTTGATAAGATCTTGATGATCGTTTTATTGAAAGCCTCAGCCAATCCATTAGCGGCAGGGTAATAAGGTGTTGACGAAACATCTTGGATCTTGAATTTGTCACAGAACCTGGTGAAGGCGTTGCTTATGAATTGCGGACTGTTGTCATGAATGATCCGCCTCGGCACGCCGTGTCGGTATATGACATGATGCTTGATGAAGTTGATGACATTGTTCGTCTTCACTTCTTTAAGCGGAATGGCTTCAGCCCACTTTGAAAAGTAGTCGGTGATAGCGAGAATAAATCGATCACCTTTGACTGAAGGAGGAAAGATAGGACCGACAATATCCATACCCCATGTCTCGAATGGCCAAGACGTGGTTGATGTGTGTAATCGCTCCGGTGGTTGGTGCATATAATTCGCATGCACCTGGCAAGCGTGACATTCTCGGGCGTACTCGATCGCGTCACGAACCATTGTTGGCCAGAAATATCCCATTCTTCTGATTCGATTGTAGGCTGTCTAAAAATCACAGTGGATAGCTGATTAAAACAAGCCC